>JAYMFT010174643.1:0-12161 GCA_038088735.1 Panulirus argus
CTCTCTCTCTCTCTCTCTCTCTCTCTCTCTCTCTCTCTCTCTTCTCTCTCTCTCTCTTTCTCTCTCTCTCTCTCTCTCTCTCTCTCTCTCTCTCTCTCTCCTTTCCTTAAAACCTTTTACTCATTACGTTGTATAATAATTCCCATACGCAAAAATTTACGAAGCTACGTACATATTTCCAACAAAGTTACACGAGCTAGAAAAATATTTTAAGACCCTATGCGTACATTGGTGAAATCGAAGGTGGATATTCAGCCGGGCATATTGTGAAAGTGGAAGGTTATTTTGCCGTCCAGCGTCGGGACAAAAGAAAAAAAAAAAAAGTCGCCTGTCATTGCCAACGCCTCATTTTTTCGTAGTTTTTCATTTGTTTTTATTTGTAGTTGTATGAAACCGTTATAGTTTTGGTTACTGTAGGTTGTATTTCATCTCCGGCTTATCCAATCAAAGGAAAAAATTAGAATATATATTCTAAATCGAAACGGGACTCGTAGGCGTTCGCTCATGGCGCCATGTTGACTCGTCGTCTGGACAATGACGTCATGAAAGTCCACCAATCATCCCGCTGCTTGCCGCTGACGTCATGCGGGCGGTATAAATCCAGCGCTCGGAGCGTTTTTTTCCCTTACCGCCGTGACGTCATGATGCTATATAAGAATTCAGAGCGCTTTGCGTCACAAACGTCCTCCCTTGCAGATAATTTTTACCCCCACTTCGTTTTCCTCCGCTGTGAAATTCTTGTAAAAGAAAACGCATTTCATTCGACGAACGATCAAATTTTCTTTAAGTGAACATGGGAAATTCACAAAGAGTGGAAAATGGGTTTCAGAAGCACAGATCCCTAACTATAATTATATACGAGCTCTCGGATAGGACGTTATGTCAGGTGGCCAAGTTTAGGTTAAGTTAGGTTAAGTTGCCATACCGTAAAATGAGTCAGATTAGGTCAAGTAAAGCTTAGTTAAGTTGGGGTAGTTGGTTAGGCTAAGTCAGGCTCAGTTAAGTTGGGTTAGCTGGTTATGTTAAGTTAGGCTTAGTTGAGTTAGCTGGTTATGTTAGGTTATGTGGTTAAGCTTAAGTTAGATTGAGGTACGTTGGGTGATTAAGTATGGGTTAAGTTCGGTGGTCAAGTTGATTTCAAGTTAGGTGTCAAAATACAGAAACGGTGTCCATTAAGCGTAACTCATAAACGATATGTATAGAAATCTTCCCAACATTAGTTGCTGTCAATAAAAATCAAAACCTTTTCACTTTGCTATGTTTCACGAAGTTAATCACATTACAATATAATGATAAAAAGGTAAATAGGAATTATGAGTTTTTTTTTAATGGAGGTCAGTATTAATATATTCCTTAACCGTATGCCATTGACATAAATCTAGTTTCACTGTCACTGTTATGTATCAGAAGGGAGCATTTGAATTTAGTGAAGCTCGGAATCTGGGCCACGTCTCGTGGAAATCTACTTCAGATGTGGTGATCATATATATGAATTATCATCCCAATAAGAAGACTGTCCTTTATCCGTGCAAGATTATCATCAGGAAGATCGTCTTGGCAAGGAGAAGAGAGACTTTGGAAAGAGGCAGAGTCAAGATTATTCACTGAGGTTGAACTATCCAATTCTCCTGTTTGGAGTAACAACAAAATATGATCGCTGTACGACGTTTAAAACGGTAGTCCTTTGCTATGAGATTCCCGGGAAGATGCGTTAAATATCAGATGTGAAGATTTTGTAAGGAATGAAGATAACGAAAACCGGACTCCAGCAACCACTAGTCGGTCTGCGACGAAGGAAAACGGGGTTGAGATGGTTTTGGGATATATAGAGAGGATGGGAGACAAAAGACGATCCAGAGGGTGTTGAGGGCAAAGGATGCACAGCACGAGACTTAGGAAAACAAAGGAAAAAGTGGCCTGATATTTCATCATAGGACTTCTGTGGTGCTGAACTCAGCGTATGAGGTGACGCAAGACTTGGGGCAAGGGAGTGGAACTCAACGTGGAAAGCGACGCAGGACCCGAGGGGCGCGGGAGTGCGGAACTCAGTGTGAGGAGTGACGCAGGAACTCAGCGTGAGAGTAACGAATACAGGTGGTGCAGGAGTGTGGTAGGTAGACTGATGGGTAAACAGGATGAAAGACTTTACCTGGGTTGTCCATTACTCACACTTGGACCGCGCGCGTGATAGTAAGCCTGACATCTACGTAAATACGTTTAAGAATATTAGAAAGACGTTTAAATAAAAGCTCAAATGTCTGTTGCGAAAACTTGAAAGAAAAAAAAGATGAGACGAAGGATTTATTAAAACAATTCCTATTTTGTTGAAGTTAATGATAGATTACCGTCGACAGTTACAGAGTAATCTCACACGAGATAATTTCATTACTGTCTTTTTCTAAGTGAAATATTTAGAGCAAACGTTTACAGTCACCTGAAGACAAAATGTTGAAAAGTTCAGTAAGAAGAAACGTTCATGAGTCCTTTAAGAGTGGAGGTTTATAAGTTCTTTAAGAACATAAATTCGTAGGTTTGTTAAGTTTAATTTTTTTCAGTAGGAACATTCATAAGTTTCCAAATCCCTAAAAAAATCTAAGTTCCTAAGTTCCTTAAGAGGGAACGTTTAAGTATGTTTTTCAAGAACAGATGTTTCTATGTTCTTTATAAATGTGACGTCATAACTTCTTTAAGTAGAGAACTTCGTATTGTCCACTCATAGAGTTATTTGAGAACCTTTCGGTCCAACGTATTCGATAAGTATAAAGTGAAGCGTTGTGATGAAGTGGGTATAAAGTGAAGCGTTGTGATGAAGTGGCATCGGTTGTTGCAGATGAGTAGCGAGCCAGCACACTCGTCTGAACACAAACATTGATATATCCATCGACTTTTTCTGTACATACAGATAATCACATGGATATGCATGCGTAGGTGCACTCCCAAATAGATCCATTTACAAATATGAATAGACACACACACACACACACACACACGAGCGCACACACACACACACACACACACACACACACACGAGCACACACGCACACACACACACATGCACACACACACGCACACACACGCACACACACACACACACACACACGCACACACACACGCACACACACACGCACGCACACACACACACACACACACACACACACACACACACACACACAGCCACTCTTAAGCACGTCCATACCTGCTGACCACACACACTACCACCATTGCCAGACCCAACCACTCTATGCATCTTTCGGTACTACTGGTCTGACCACACATAATTCTCCTCCAGAAACTCGGCCAAAACATCGACAAACAAAGCATTATGTCGTAGCGTATGAGCTGTTATGCATTTTAGACGTGCTTGCAATGTAATTTACACACAAGAAGAAAGCGGGAGAAGCAGTAACAAACCCCTATAACGCCAAGTATGATGGCTTTGCTTAGTTACTGGGGACGATTCCGGGTCGTGAGCCACTTTATGGCACCACGATTACCTCGACGACCACACACCTTCACGGACTAATTACTCATAAAGGTCACGTGTAACTGATCTTGTTTGTGTAATGTTAGGAGGAGGGGAGTAGTCCCCCCCTCCCTCCCTCACACACAAGCTGGTCATTATGGAATAATAAAAGTTGATTTCCAGCAAGAAAGTACTCGTGCGCTGCGGGTTCTCGCCGGTAGTACGAGGAGGCGACAGGCGACGGTGTGGTGCGGTGGTATACCGTGCGTGGGCACACGCCGGAAGGTTACAGTATTGACATAATTTATCTCTTCATCAGGTTCCCCGGACCAACGATGTTGCATCCTACCCCCCCTCCCCCCTCCCTCCCCCCTCCCCCCTCTCCGACACGGTGACGGAAGCGTAAGATACAGAATGTGTGGTGTGATATGTGTGTTTTTTGATAGTCGTGCATGGGTGTCCTTTTTTTTTTTCTATACAATTTTTTTTTTCTTTTAATTTCAGCGAAAGGTTCATCTTTCATTCACACCGACCTTGCCAGCAGCTTACTGGTGTTGTTGACCTTTGTCAGCATCCAGCCGCACTATCTCTCTCTCTCTCTTACTTACTCTTTCTCTCTGTCTCTCTGTAGCCTCCAAGCATGGGAAGATATCATCGCACGCACTCACAGGTAATTAGGTACTCCTTCTATCTATCTGTGTGTCTGTCTCTGTTTGTATATATCTGTCTCCCCATCCATCCAACCATCCATATATATTTGTTTATATCCATCTATCTATCCGTCTTCTCTGTCTCGTTCTGTCACTCTGTTTATGTCTGTCTTTCTGTTTGTCTGTCTCCATCCAAATGTTTTTATTCGGAAGGAACGGGGTCCGTCTGCAGCCAGTGAGGCTTCGCCGCGCGACCCAGACCAGACCAGGGAGGTTAAGCTGAGCTGGGCGGTGGGTGGGTCTTCCCGAGGCCAAGGGTGGAAGTTCTGCCGGCGAACTTCGTGAGAGGCCGGGTGGGTGGTGGTGAAGTTTACCGCCGGTGTAGACCAACCAGCCATTACTTCCCTCTGGGTTTACCTCTTCTGTGTAGACGAAACTGGCTTTATCCCCCTCTCCCCCCCACCCACACAGGGTTTACCTGACCAATGTAGACCAGCCCGTCGTCGCTGCCGCCACTCTCTGGAAGGATGTACCTGGCGTCCGTACACTGCTTGAGGGGTCATTATTAACGTACGCCTTTGAACAGCAGTAATGGGTGGGCCCAGGCAAAAACCCTGAGGCACGCCGTTGGTGGGGCCCCAGTAGAGACGCCTGGCGATTTAAACACCAGCTGTGGCTACAACGAGTCGTCATTTGTAACACTTTAAAGTTTCCCTCAGCTAGCGTCACACGCTTGCCCTGACCAGCGGCAGTGTCTTGTCGTAGGTACTCATAGGTAGGTAGGTATGTGTTTAGGTAGGTACTTGCACAGTCTCTTTCCCTCATAGAGTGTGACATTTTCCGGCCTGAAGCAAGAAATCTGCGTGTGCATGCATGCGGTGGACGCATATGCGCTTGGGGGGGACTTGCAACACTCCCCGGGTCCTGTGGCACTGCGTTACGTCAGGAGGGGAAGGCGTGTGTGGCCTGGTGGTGCGCCCATGTAATCCTCCGCTCAGCACTTGACCAAACACTCGCCCGCTCGGCCGCCCGTCCTGGAGGGAACCTCTTGAACCCCTGTTGTATCAGGGTCCAGGACGCTGGTCTGTTTGCTCTGGACTCGTCCTGCAGGTTTACTGGAAAAAAAATAAGAAAGAGAAGAATATGAAATTGGTTTTGAAATGATCAGGGAAGATATTGTAGATTGTTGAAAAGTCCTGATCGACAGATAAGGGTACCTCTCCTTCCTAAGAGCATTTGCCTGTGCCGCGTTTAAGTAATCCGTACTGATACTGATGCTTATGAAGAACGTGATGTAATGATATTAGCGATATACAGTATGCTTTTACCTGGTAATTTTATAATCCGAAGCAGTATTTTTCTTTTTCTATGGCCGAAATATATGATGGCTGTGCGAGCCAGTCCGTGCAGTCAAATGTTTCCTGTTGTTGGCTGTGAATATGTCAAGCATTATTACCTCAGCCTCACACACACACACACACACAGTCGGCCGAGTCTTTTTGTTCCAAATTCTTGGCTCGGGACGAAGAGTGATCAAGTCGCTGTAATCCGAAAAAAAAAAGAAAAAAGTAAAATTACAGACGACCTGTGTCTGGCATTTTTTCACTGAAGAATTAGATCCTTTATCAAAATGTCAAAAATCTAGAATTTTTTTTATGTTTGCTTTGTTCATCGTCTTTGTTGAAGTTGATAATCGTAAGCTGAAGATTTGACGAAGGACGGTGCGTATGTAATTCGCGTGTTCTCATCTCTGGCAGTATACCGAAGACGAACTCCGCAGCCGTACCGCGCGCCAGGTGGCTTCCTATAATAGCGTTTGACCCACTGAATGAAGCACGGCGGTACGACCTTGCAGGCACGGTGGCCCGACGTGCGACCCGAATCGTGCCCGGTGGTCGTACCGTCGTCATGCATAAAGGTCGTGCCGTCGTTATTCAAGGGTCGTACTGCTGATTTGGTCAAAGATATTAGAGTGGTCCTTCGCCTGGCCTTGTTTATGGTACTTAAAAGATATTCTCCTGCTATGCCGCTAAGTGTACCGTCATGTGGTCTCGCGGTACGTGTACCGCGGTATTCTCACGGTGCATAAGCCATGTACGTGCACATGGTCGTGTCTGCCTGCCTGCGTGGTGGATATATGCATGCACTGAGCGTAGTTACAGATGCCTTTTTTTTTTTTATTCCACCTGCAATGAATTATCCTCATAAAAAGAATCCAGCTGCTTTCTGGAAAATTTACGATTATGGTTCATTGTACATCGTGCCATGATGAACCATTTTGTTTGCATATTACTTCCGTGAATCATGATACACAGATGGTGTTAGAATATGATTAAATGTGAATAGATTAAACTGATAGTTTTGCATAGGATTACATCATGGTGTGTTTTGTACCAGTGTTGCAAAAATAGTCCGGACATTCTCGAGGCCTCAGAATTATTATTTCTTTTTTTTTCATTTCTACCAAGTATAATATTCTCCTCATGAAGTTACCTGTTTAAGAGAGAGCGTGCAGGCCCAATGCTCGTGACAAAGAAGGCCAATTTAATCCCAGAAATTGCATTTGCTGCATTGAGCGCCGTTCCCCAAGAAGGGGGGGGGAGCTCGCCTCCTGCCAGCAAAACTGCAGATGAGGAAGAGGAGGAGGAGGAGGAGGAGGAGGCTATCGCGCCCGTGGGCTCCCCCTCTCCTCACCACCGTTCATTATGTCGTCTTTATCCGCGCCCATGATCACCTGGTCATGTAAGTGAGGCAGGAGGGGCGACTGTGGACCCGGAGCGCGGCGGAGGCAGAGGTTGTGAGAGGCACGGTACGCTTACACACACACACACACACACACACACACACAAACACACACACACACACACAAGACTCTCCCCAGGAGTTTGCCTCAGGGTCACCCCGAGCCATCGAGGTTGTGTTGTAAGTGGTGGTCTAAAAGGAGGGTCAGATGTACACAGTTTCTGGAAGATGCGTGGTTTCAGATGCAAGGTGGGGAATCTTATACACAGCGTTTTGGGAATCAGTCCAAAAGCAGGTCTGCGCCTTTTAAGAAATCGGGGTGTCTTTTGAAGAAGTGAATCAGATTCATTCACGACGCTGTTAGACCTGGCCCAGACGTGATGAACGAAAGAGATCTGGCGATGGAAGGAGTTGAGTATGACGAGGGAAGTCAGGTATTTCCGTCAGGCGTTGGCACAAGAACAGTTTAAGAAATGCAGTTTTTGTAGCGATATATGGGAGGTTCCGTCCTTAGCACCACAGAGTTCTCTGAGATCTTAAATGGCATCGTTAAGACGCTTCTCCTAGCGAGGGTGAAGGGCATGGTGAGTCTGTGTGTGTGTCTACTGTGTTGTGTGTGTGTGTTGTATGTGTGTGAATGTGTGTGTTTTGTCCATCTGTGGGAAGGTGATGTCAACCCCTCCACCTCCGGGCTATACATAGAGGGACCTGCCGGCCATCCTGGTATCTCCCTGGCCTCTTGGCCTGCCCCAGATCACCTTGGCCTTCACTCCCTCCAGTGTTACGCCTCTGGTCAGTGTCTTGGCTGACCGCTATCCTCCTCACCCCCCCTCCCCCCACCACCACACACACACACACACACACACGCATGCATACATACAAAGGCGAAATGTACATATCTTGTAAGCTCTCAAGACCATATATTTTAACTTTCGGCACGTCGCTCCCTGAAGCAGTCTGTTGAGCCGGAGGGAGTGGTGGTTGGGAAGATGCCTTCCTGCTGTGCTATCCCATCATGACCGCGGATAATCTCGTCACTAACCGTCAGGTCTCCTGTGATCTCTCCTTCCCACGTACAGCATACGTAAGTGACAGCGAGGCCTTTGGGTGATCTCCAAACGTTTTCTTTTTTTTTTTTATTCCTTATCAGCAGGTGATAGCAGACGTGCGAGGGTTATTTGCCAGAAGCTTCCAGCTGGGGAAGTATAGATATTATGAGTATATATAAATCCTGAATATTGGCAAGGAAAAGCATTCTTCTCCTTCGATACATTGATTGATATGTGGGGACAGGACAGGATGGGGGACAGGTTCCTCTCCTGTGGTATATTTGTTAAGATGTGGGGATAGGACACAGGATGGGGAGAAGACAGGTTCCTCTCCTATGATATCGTCTTAAGGTGTAGGGTTATAGGACACGTATTCCTCTCCTGCGACACCTCATTTAAGACAGTACAGGGAAGAGGTTCCTCTCCTGTGGTACCTAAAACTTGGGGGATGGGACGCACCATTTCCTCGGTATCTTGCCGAAGGCTGCATACGGAACGGGACTAGCGTCGCCCTGCAGTGGTATCCTGATTGAGACACGGGGGCTGGGGTGGGACACAGGCTCCCCACCGTGGTATCCTGATCAACACAGAATCCTGGAGTTTGGATTATTCATAAGAGTTCGCGTTGTACTCCGGACTCGCTGACTCTGCCTCCATAAAGGGGGCCAGCGCTGTGAGCACCTGCGCCTGGCGGGGGTCTCTCTCTCTCTCTCTCTCTCTCTCTCTCTCTCTCTCTCTCTCTCTCTTTCCCCAAGCATTCGGCCTTGGAAAGTGTGTTCAGCGTTTATGTCGAAGTTTCCAAGGGCGGTCAGTGGGCCGGCCTCATTCCTCCTGAGTTATTGACGACACGACCGGCCGGGAGCCAGCAGTGTGTGTATATACATTCGTAGAGGGAGAGAGAGAGAGAGAGAGAGATTCAGAAATACCAAATATCGCATGGAAAACGTACCTCACGTTTCCGCGTTCCTTCCGGATGAGCGTCCAACCTGTTCGGTGTCAGGGGGGAATATTTTTTTTTTATTTTTCTGTTCCGTTTGGGAGAGTGCGATGGGGGGGCCTTGCCCCTTCCACCTCTCTCTCTCTCTCTCTCTCTCTCTCTTTCGGGCGGGGCCTCTGCCGTCTGAACTGTTCGCTCTGGTCACCACAACTGGTG
Organism: Panulirus argus; assembly: GCA_038088735.1. Classification (NCBI taxonomy): domain Eukaryota; kingdom Metazoa; phylum Arthropoda; class Malacostraca; order Decapoda; family Palinuridae; genus Panulirus; species Panulirus argus. The sequence goes on from JAYMFT010174643.1 coordinate 9,058, forward strand.
GTGAAGAATGCCTCTGTCATCGTTATTGTTGTTGTTGTTGTTATTGTTCCTGTGGTTATGGGTGTTGTTGTTATTCCTCCGCCGCTGACCTTGGCCGGTTCAGCTGGCAAGCTTGGTTCGACCTCAACAAGAGTTCATCTGAACTTTGGTAGATACGTGAGTGAGGGTTCATGTTGATTCATAAACATGTCCAGATTTCACTGTTAAAAACTTTTTATGTCGAGTCACACCTGCAGAGGGGGAAGAAGAAGGAGGATAGGGAGGAGAGGGAGGAGGAGGAGGAGGAGGAGGAGGGGGAGGAGGAGGAGGAGGAGGAGGAGGAGGAGAGGTTCATCCTCGTTTGAGAAAATATATGGCAGTAGACACGGTACCCCATCTTGCCTCGCGGTCTCCCTACATATATTATGTCTGCCTCTTTCCTCCCCCGAGTCCCTGGCTAATGAAATGCCACACACAGTTAGGCTGAGGCCCTAAGAGCCATCGTAAGCAATGCCTTTCGTGGCGGCCGTGGCGTCCGGTGTTTGTTCATCCGGTCGTCTCCTCTCCTTTCTCCTCGGGGTCAGCCCCACCGTGGGGTGTGTGTGTGTGTGTGTGTGCAGTACGTTGAGCGTTTGAATGGTCAGATTTTCTGCTTGTCACGGGTATGACCCACTAGGGGGCCGAGCACCTCCATAAGGAGGACGGCGGGGGGGGGGGGGGTATGACTCATGACAGGGGCGATGCGGTTCGTCAGGGGTATGACCCCATGAGCGGGCGGTGTGGTCATTCACTTCTCAGGGGCATGGCCTATGAGGAAGGGGGAGGAAGGTGCGGGGGGGGGGGAAGGGGCCGCCTCCTCCTCCTCCTCCCCTCTCCTGCAGTATTAGCGGCCTGGTCTGTGTCGCAGTTCGATTTTACTGTTGGCTCCTTGGACGTTTTCGAGTCTAACAGAACGGTTGGTTTATGTATGATTTTTTCCCCTTGTTCAGTTTCGTATGACTGATTCTGTTTCGTGCCGAAGGTACGGAGAAAAATGTATATTTTTGTCGACTAGAATTCCTGTTTATTCCGCGTCGCAAAAATTGCTGAGTTGTACTTCGAAAAAAAAGTTGGTGGGGATGGCTGCTGCAGTGAAAAGCTGTGGTCCCGAGGCTACAACCACGAACAGCTGTAAACCTCATCCAGTCACGTGCTGGTTCCAGAGCACGTGCCTCATTTGCGCACGTGCTGCCCCTGCCGTTCGCATCATCTGACGCGTCCTGCACTTGCCACAAGTTCTATCTTCCACGTGTTGTATTTACCAACACAAATACAGATGTCTGCCTCCTCGTCTTGCATTTGCCGCACATCGTGCCTGCCACATGTTGCATTTTACCACACGATACTGCTGCCACGTCCTGCATTTACCTCGCATTTCTACCCTCCACGTGTTGCATTTCCCAAATGATGCAGCTGCCACGACCTGCATTTACTGCATGCTGCAACTGCCACCTGTTGCAGCTGTCACCCGCTGCATTTCTTCATGCATCGTCCGCTGCGTTTGGCATCTTTCGTTCCCTGATCCAGTCACATATCCAGTGGTACGTGCCACTTGCCTTACTTGCCATAGGCTCTCTATCTTTCCTGGCACGTGCAGTCCTTCCTGTGGTGTATCGTCATGTAGCACACGCGGCAGGGGAGTCATCCTTGGATGTCTGCAATGCAAGTTAATTACATATTTGTAGAGCTGGGAGAGGGAGTCCCACAGTCAGTGATGTACCCATCTGTTGCACTTTGTCTGGTGTGGGCTCGTTGTGTGGGCACATGCATATGCCATTGGAGGAGGAGTGGGCACATGCATGTCCTATAAGTGATGTGGACACTCGCTCGCATCAGAGTGGTGGTTGTGTTGGGGCTGTACACGTACGACAGGAGGCGTGGAGGGGAGCACTGTGCACGTCGCGCGCGCACGCCAGCAGTCGCCAAACTTAAGTTTCATTGGATGGAATCAATAGAGAAATGTGCGAAGCTAAAGCAGATCAAAGTGTGAACACACGCAGACGAGGGCATAGAGCAGAAGATGACTGACACCCTGGCTCATCTGATGATGCTTGAGCTCAAAACGTCTGCCTGGAACTCGTTCAGGCAGCCATGAAATCGTTCCGTAATTCATTTTACACTGCCGCCCCAGAGCCAGTCGCATGCTCGTGTTTGAGCCGACACTCTGTTACGCACATTAAATGCGACGTGAAGATGGCAACACCGTCAGCCAGCCGGGCGTCAAGCAGTCTTCTGGTTGGCCAATTTTGAATTTAACGGCAAAAATGTAGGGCGGCGCACGGGGTCAGGACATCAGCTTCGTGCGTTCTTGTTGATAAGATGAAAGAAGATTGATAGAGAGAAAATAAGATTGCATTGATTTACTTTTTGCACCGTAAACTATCATGCAGAATTTGTACTTTTAAAATTTTCCCCAAGTTCAGGAAAGTCTGTAACGAGGGAAGCCCCAGCAGCCCTTCCCGGCCTTGGCCGCTGTTTTGCGGCCCTTTGTTTTTCCCCGGGTAACTTTGCCGAGTGAAAGTGGCATTTCCCGGGCTACGTGCCTCGCTGTTTTGTCTGACCTCCCACCTCCCTCTCCCCACTTCCTTCACTTAAGTTACCAACAAGAAATACTCGAAGACCTTCAGGAAAAAGAAAGAGAAGAACATGGTGTCCATTATGCTTCAGGCCGTCAGGAGGAGGCGACAGCCCTCACTGGCACTGCCGCCTGTTGTGTTTGCTCGGATCTTTTTATTCCCTTCGCATGACTTCATTGGTCCTAAAAGCGTGGTGCAGCAGCAGCAGCAGCAGCATGCCGGGCAGTGTGGTGGCCTTGCGGGCCTGGTAGTATTGTGGTGGCAGTGGTGGTGTTGGTAGTGAGTGGTGGGCCGGCTGCTAGTGCTATAGCTACTGGTGGTGGTGGTGGCGAGACGGGGCGTCCACGCCCGCCTGGGAGTATATACCGTACACACATACACACAAACAGACAGACTCGGTCTTCGAGCGCCCACCACGAACTCTACTCCGACGCCCAACCCTCGTCGGGACTGTAAATTATTCTAAATATTCAGCGGTGAGTTTTGTGAATATAATATTCGATATATATA
>JAYMFT010174654.1:0-26142 GCA_038088735.1 Panulirus argus
ATATATATATATATATATATATATATATATATATATATATATATATGCATGCAATAAAGTGTCCATTAGCGGCCCTCTAATGTTGGTCTTGTGTAAGCTGTTAGTAAAGACACCGTTTAGCCGTGCACCACCCGAAACTCACACGGCAACACATGTCTGTTAATTTTATCATTTTGCTCTATCGTTTTTCAGGGTGGATTTGTTTAAGAGCGGAGATGATACATATGCAAACACAGAATTACAAACACACAGACAGGGGCAAACACACACACACAACGGGCACATACAGGTACGCAGACATATACATTGAATATTTTACTGTTACCCACGACTTTTTTAAAGAATCATGAAGTAACAAGGCTGCGCTAGGTATAATAGCAGGGAAATGTAAACTCCTTTGGAGTAAGAAGTTCTATGACAGTACTGTACTCTGATGCACCTTCACCAAAGGTGACTTTACGCTCAAGGTATAACCTCTTGCAGGCGGATTCCCTTAATACCCACACACGGTCATAGAGGTATAATTATGTTCAGTATTATTTTCTGCGACAGAATTTGTTTCTACAAGAGCAGCCAGATATAAAAAAGAAATGTAAGTCGTTTTTCTTGTTACAGTTCAGCAGGCAAGTAAACGATAGAAATCCAGTATTAATAATCATAATTTGTCTTTCAGCAAGCCTGGGGGAAAGGCATAATGAGATCCCTTCCATTATGTAGTAATATTTTTCTCAAAACATCAAGGTAAAAAGACTTTCATCACATTTTTATAACAAGTGAAACGCCGTGTATTAATCGACAGTAGGTCATTGATCAGTCTTATCTATGTCAAAGGCGAGCTTAGCTTCTGGTTCAAATTCTTAAAGTAAAACAATATGTGAATTAGATCTTAATCAGAAAACCCTTGAAGAGAGACCGTTGTACATGTTATAGTATGTGGAAATGTGGACGTGCCATCATTAGGAAATTATTATATTAATGAGGCTTTTTAAGACTCAGAATCAGGGATTGTATGTAATATGAAGAGGCTGACTCAGTGCAGGTTTTATTTTTGCGATATACAGAGTATTATGCATTTTGATTTTAATACTGAATGTGAATATCATTTTTGATCCATTAGGTTTTTTAATGGTTGTCCGTTCATGCAACGTTCTCTGTTGGCAAATTAAAGTGGTTCTGATAATTTCATATGTGAAATGTTTGTATGTTTACATATTCTAATGTTAAAGTTTATGGTAGTGAGATGTATGTAAGTTATGCAACAAACATAAACTCTTAGTGCATAGCTTTGATTCTCCAAACATTAGCGGTAGGAATCTTGTTTAAGCCACAGCTCATTCTTTGTTACTAAAATTTCCTTTGTTTGTTGTTTTCCTCCACCGAACTCACAATGTAGAGTTCTTGTAAAGGTAATGAAAACAAAGTTGATTTGATTCATGGGATTGGAGACATTTCGTTGTTCATCACAAGGAGATACAGTGAGCATGTGTTTATCTTTTGGTCATAACATTACACAGAGACACGAGTAAAATATATTGTTCACTATTATCATATAAACGTAAGAACGTTCCTTTCAGTTATGGCTCAAATTTTGGAAAATGAACATCATGTATCATCTGGACAGCTCTCACGGATCTATTGTTTGGGAAATAAGAGTTAAGAGTATTGTTTGATTTTATAAGCATCATTACCTGCGGAAAGGGAGCCTAAAGTGTGTATAGAAACTTTTAACAATAATGTTCTGTGAATTGTAACCTATCATCATTCCTAAATATAAACCTCTTGTGTTGCAGGGTGGAGTGTAATGGCCGGGTTGGGACAGTTTAAAAGCGTGCTGCCCTTGGTGCTGGTACGGCGGGTCCTTACGTATCTCCTCCTCCACACCTGGATCCTCCTGCCCTGTCACCAGCGCCACCGGGCCACGTCCAACCTGACCTCCTCCGGCGACACCATCGGCGGCACCCCCGCCCCTTCTCCTTCCGCTGTGATACCCAACATTCCCACACGGACTTGTCCCTCAACTCGAGGTTACAGCACTGGTTGTGAAGTACTAATGCACTCAATTAAAAGATATGTTGTTGGTGCTACGTTTTTCAAAAAATTGTTAACAAAGACTTCGTTTTTATTAAATATCTATAATCTGAGCGCGTATCTGTTAGTAAATTAATTATATCTAGAGTGTAAGGACTGAAAGTTACCAAAGGATAAATATTTTGCTAAGGAACATGATCATGTCCTCTGCGGCGGTAGTGAGCAGGTCGCAGCTCAGGGCCAACCAGACAGAGGGTGGTGGTGAGTGTTGTGAGGGGGCAGAGGTCTCCAGTGGGGACGCTGCTGCTGGGGACCAAGATGAACCTCCATATCCTCTGCAGGACGCCCACCCATTGCAGCAGGAACCGCCGCCTGTTTCTACAACCCAGGGTAATACAGTACAAGTGCATAACGGTGGACAGTCAGATACCTCGGTGACGGGGGCCTCGAGTGACCCTGTGTGTCAAGATGATATATTAGATGATAGCCGGACCAAGAGTGGCTGTCATATAAGGATCTCTTCCCCGAATGAGTCTAGTACACAGGAATTCCAAGCAGTTGGATGTGGTGGTGTGACATCTGGTGATCAAGGAGAAAAACCACTAAGTTGCACTGTGAGCAGTAATATTTCATCGCCTGACAATAGTAACTGCAACATTAACTTGACCGATCCTGGTGCAGAAAATGACACAAGTGTTAAGCGAGAGGATCTTGTAGACAGCAGCACACAGACGAGTCCCATATGTGATGACTGCACACTTGATGACACCGAAAACCAGAGCAAGAGTGATGCTGTGACGGGTACAGATAGCAGGTGCGACTGTGAAATCCAGAAAAAGTCGTGCTGCACACATCATGAGCGAAGTAACGTCAGCGATTATCGACATGGAGCACATAACCAAAAAAGCTTTACTAGATTCGAAGGAGCAAGGACAGGAACATCAAAAATATTTGTAACTAAGAGGAGGCATAAGACCTGTAATTCAGATTATTCCTCACTTTCTTCCACTGACTCTCCTAGAGCAAGTGACTCAAGTAACAGAAGCGATTCGGGCAACAGTCCTGGAAGTAGCAGCTGTAGTAGCACTAACGGGGGCTGCATTAAAAGTGGGAACACTGGCAACAAGAAGATATTGGCATGTGGTGGACTGAGTCCTATAGCGTCATGTGGAGGAGAGTCTAGCGTCAATGTTGGTTTCACTGTTAATGTTGGATTGTCCTCTGACTCGAGCAGCAGAGATCTAGAAGGGCGTAGCCCCTCTACGCCAAACAGTGGGTGTCTCAAGGCCGGGACACGAGTTGCTTCTGGTGCTCATGTTCAGTTTGATACACCATACGATGAAGAGGATGCCAACATTCAGCGTGACACACTCGTCACTGAGGATGGTCAGGTGACGATACACAAACCTAACGGTGGTAGTGCCTCACCAACCCATGGAGAACAACTCTCACGTCTATGGGCCAAGCTTATGCCTGACTCCTCGCCATCAGATGTTGCATCTAATTTATTAGTGCCAAAGAAATGGCGCCGCAGACAAATATCAGGCTCTAGTAGTATTAGCTTGGGTTCAAGCTCGAGTGATTCTAGTAATTCACAAGGAACCGAACTAGAGCGTCGAGCGCCCGATGGAGGTTGGGGCTGGGTGATAGTAGCAGCGTCCTTCATGGTTCACTGTATTGCAGACGGTGTAACAATGTCTTTCGGTGTACTGTTTGTCGAGCTTCTTAGCTACTTCAAGGAGGGCAAGTCATTGACCTCTTGGGTGGGAAGTTTGTTCATGGCAATACCACTGCTTGCCGGACCGCTCGCCTCCCTACTGACGGACCGATATGGTTGTCAGACAGTAACTATCTGTGGTGCTGTAATTGCCTGCTTTGGATTCTTTGTCAGTGCCTTTGTAAACACAATTCCACTGTTGTTACTGACTGTGGGCATTATTACAGGTCTGGGCCTGGCTGTATGTTATGTTGCTGCAATAGTCATTGTTGCCTTTTATTTTGAGAAGAAGCGTTCACTGGCAACAGGGATTGCTGTGGCAGGTAGTGGCATCGGTACATTCTTGTTTGCACCATTAATTCAATATCTAGTAGACTACTGGGGATGGAGAATGTGCTTCATAATCCTTGCTGGAATTTTTCTAAACATGGTTGTGTGCGGTTCACTTATGCGCGATCTTGAATGGACTCCTCGGGATTCTTCCAGCCTTCGAGATGCCAATACAACCATCAGCAGCAGACGTGGTTCAACATCTCAGTCCTCAGAAACAGTGGGAGGACGTGGGGGTAGTGTAGGCACTGGGCTTCCCTCCCTAGAGGAGCTGCGTCGATTGGTGCAGTCAGGAGACGTGGCAGCCCTGCTGTCCCCGGAAGACACCCCCACTGGGACACTCAGAAGCTCTGCCTCTTTGATGCTGCTACCCACTTTCTTAAGCCGTTCCCAAGTCCTGCCACCTGACGTGCTTCCTTGCCTATCTTCACGCACTAATGCCTATGAGGTTGTTTCACTCATGTACCCCCACTTGTTGTCTCACTCACTTTCTGGACATGTAAACCAGGTTGACCAGGTACACACCCAGTTAGATAAGAAGCAGCATTCAGCAAGCGAAAATGAGAAAATAGTAAATTATTCAACTCCCCTCACTAATATTGGATCATCAGTGGGCTACAGCCAAGACAGACCTCTTTTACTGACTCATCAACCTGACAAAGACAGGCCACCTTGTGATACAGATTCCACCACACCTGGCTCCATGGGAGGTGACATTTCCTCGCATAATGAGGACTACAAAACAGTAAGTTGTGTCTTTTTTTTTAAAAAAAGATGATTGTTGTGAAATATTAATTACGAGTGGCATGAAGTAGAATAAAGTAAGGTGCATTACATTCAAAACTAAAGTGTCTCATGTTACAGGGAAATGGGATAATTATGTCTCATGGAACAGGGATCTCTAATAATTATAAATTTAAAGGAAAGTACTTGGCTACATTCCCATGCTAACCAGAATACATCATAATATATTATCTGATACTGATACAATGCATTTGCTTTGCAGATTGACATAGGGATAAGCTCTCCTGCCACGGATGATCATTGTGATGATGCAGACAATGAGGAAGAAAATGAGGATCCAGAAGAGGTGACAGCCATGCTTGGTTCAGCTCGTATCAAAGGTCCTCGACAACCTGGCCTGCGAAGGATCTCAGCAGGGTGCATGGGCACCAGCTCGCCCCCGCCCCCAGCCGCTCCCCTGCGCAACATGAAAATTAACAGGTCTCCAGAACAGTCTGCGATTCCTCTAGAAAAATAAATACTATTTTCTCAGCTCCTAGAATTAGTAGTATTGTTTTTCTAGATTTTTTTTTAGTTCCGCTACCATAAATTTCATCAGGTCTAAGAATGAACTACAAATTCTTTCCATTGCACCAGTGACCTGGATGCTTCTCCTCATTAATCCATGCTTATTCCTCACACTTGTTTATCCACCTTATCTATGGTTTGTCATCCCTTAATGCTCCTAGGACCTTCACCCCCTCATCCACCCTATGACTCACTTTAAGTTCCCATGGTTCCATTCGTTGGCATGTCCACATCCAGTTATCTAAAATATTTCACTTCTAAGTTTTCTCCATTCAAACTTACACCCCAGCTAACCTGTCTCTCCAGTGCTGTACCTAATTAACTCACTTTTATTCACATTTACTTTCAACATTTGTCTTTTTCTTGGACTCCACCTGCTTGAGGTTACACCAAGAATGAAGTCACCTTTGGTGAGGCTGTATCATGAACAGTTGGCAAGCGAATACTCTCATCGAAGAACTTCATACTTCTAAGGAATCCATCCTGTCCCTACTACTGAGTGTAAGGCAGCCTTGGAGCTGCAGGAGTCCCAGGAATAGGGGTCCTAGGGTAATTAAATGAAAAATAAATATATATAGCAATAGTAGAGAAAACTTCTTTTGGTGAAAGTTTACATTAAAGAAAAGATTGACACAGAATATTCTTAACTTCTTTCAAGATATTTTGGAGACAAACCACTACATAACATATGATAGAATTATGGTTTTGACAAAATAATCACAACTTATCCATAATATTAAGTTATGGTTGATCAGAGAAAAAAGATATGTCTAATGTCTCTTTAAAATGTGAAATAATACCTACATGACAAGAATTTCTTAGAAACACTGAGCAGTAATGTGCTAATGGTAAATTGTATCCCATGTCCACATAAATGACAAGTTCATTTTAACTGTTATCATCTTTTACAGACAATCAATGACTTACCGAGGTGCCATGCTCAATATCCACCGCTATCGACTTAGAGCCTCATCTTGCCCTGATATCTACCGTAACTCTATAATCACAATTGCAAAATCTCATGATCAGGTAAGTTTACATATTATAAAAATATTAATATCTTTCCTCTGCATTCTTTCTTTAATTAGACTTCAGTCTCTTCCAACATGACTCCTGTAAACCACATAGTGTCTTATATACAGACAACCTCATATTTACATCACATCAATAAATATTTTACTAGAAGGGAGCTGAGCAACAGGAAGAAGGTAACAGTAATGGAGTTATCAGTGTTGTGAGAAAGAAAAAAGATGGGAGACATGATTACAACTTGAAGATTTTTTAATCATTTTCATAATGTTGATATTCATGTCTTCTTTGAAACAGACAATAATGGATAAGCTTGATGGCAAAACAAGAAGCTGAATATGAAATAATTTTGAAGGGATGTGACAAAATCCTTAAGAGGTACATGAATGAGACAAGATAAAAGATGAAACACTTGCATGCAAGAGGAGAGAAAAGTTTAAAATGCTGTTTAATTGTTAAAAAAAGCCAAGACATTAGGTATGTTACCATGGGTGTAAAATGTCCTCCCTTTATGTAACGATGGGTAACCTAAATACACATACTCACATATGTCAATGCTGTACTTAATATGGCTTCACTCAACAGAGAATATGGACTTATCTGGATGATGTGGGAGAGATGATGACATCATGTGTGGACATCAATCACTGCACAGATGCTGCCTATCTAATATTTGCAGTGTCGAACTTTGTTCTATATGTTTTCTATGACACAGTCTACATGTACTTGACTGACTATGCCCAAGGTGTAGGTGTATCAGCAGATGACAGTGCAAATCTCATTTCTGTGATTGGAATACTCAACTGCTTGGGGATGGTAAGAAATCATTGTTTTCTTACCACATTACTGAAATATCACATTTTAATCAAATTTTTGTTTCCATCTGTGTTTATATATGCTTTATATCTGTGAAACATAGGTGTAATTTTCTTCTCATACACCCAATTTAGCATTTTTGGTAACACAGTGAAGGTTTCAGGAAGTTTTTGCAATTTCAGGTTGTGATGGGATATGTTGGTGATCAGCCATGGTCATCACCAATGCTCATATATAACGTCTCCATGGTTATCTGTGGACTTAGTGTCATCTTCATGCCATTTATCAGTAATTACTGGTTACTAGCAGTGGCTGCAGCAATATTTGGATTATTCATATCAGCAAACTATGCCCTAACATCAGTCATCTTAGTTGAAATTGTAAGCTTAGAAGCATTCAGCAAGGCTTACGGGCTCTTATTACTCATCCAGGGTCTGGCAAACCTAATTGGACCTCCGCTTGTAGGTAAGTTTATTTCAGCCTAGTTAGGAATGTATATGTAATTCTAATTCCCTGTTTTCACTTAAAGTATACTAAATTTTTTTTTTTTTTCGTGCTGCTACTCGTGTGCATTACTTGTATTCACTTTGTATCGAATTGGTATGAATAGAAAAATCTAATCAGAATGGTGGAGAAGAGGTCTACAGGGGTATATTGCAATGAAGTGACTGGTAATTAGTGTTTAGGAACCTGAAAGGTATTTTTTTTAGTAACCAATTTGGCACAGGCAAGACATTGCCTAATCAAGACCATCTTTGGTAAGAAGAGTAAGAGAAAAAGAATGGGAAATTAATCAGGGGTCATCATGTGTGTTTAGACCTGATTGTTGAAGATAGCAAGAATGTTGAAGTACATTGAGGGGTTATGTTTCATTTAAGAAATCTGTGGAAATGTGTCTATAGTGTGGTAAATTAAGGAGGCTTATTTTGAGCCACTTTACAGTTTAGTAGGAGAATGTACTGGATGCAGATAAGCAGACAGAATATAAGATCAGGGAGAAAGAATTCTACCTCCATATTCCCTGTGTGTCGTAGAACGCAACTGAAGGGGATGGGAGCTGAGGGCTGAAAACCCCTCCCTTCATGTATTTCAATTTTTAAAAGAGGTAACAGAAGGAGCTAAGCAGGGAGTGCTCATCCTCCTCTAAGGCTTAGGCTGGGGGTGTCTAAATGTGTGTGGATGTAACCAAGATGAGAAGAAAGAAAAGAAACCTAGATGTTTTGGCTTTGAGTGAACAAAGCTCAAGGCTAAAGGGAAAGAATGGTGTGGAAATGTTTTATGAGTAAAGTCAGAGGTTTGTGAGTGGAAAAAAGATAAGGAAGCAGCAACACTACTCCTGAAGCAAGAGGTGTGCGAGTATGTGAAAGAGTGTAAGAAAGTGAATTCTAGTCTGATGTGGGTAAATATGTAAGTGGATGGTGAGAGATGGTGATTATTAGTGGTTATGAACATGGCCATGAAAAGAAAGTTTAGGTGGCAAGTGTTTAGGAAGCAGCTGAGTAAGTATATCAGCAGTTTTGATGCAAGAGACCGAGTATCAATGATGGGTGATTAGAATATAAAGGCAAGTGATGTTGCAGAGGAGGGTATAATTAGGGGGCATGAGATATTCAATATTACGAATGGAAATGATGATCAGCTTTTGGAGTTGTGTACTTAAAAAGGACTGGTGATTGGAAATATTATTTTTTTTTTTTTATTATACTTGATCGCTGTTTCCCGCGTCAGCGAGGTAGCGCCAGGAAACAGACGAAGAAAAAATACCCCATCCCCCCGCATGCACACATATGCACCACACATATATATATACATATCAATCTATACATATATACATACATACACATACATATACACACATGTACATATTTAGCCTTGATTGGAAATACCTGGTTTAAAAATATGGACATACTCAATTGTATGTATATGAGTAGGAAAGATGGTCAGAGGGCATAATTGGATTACATATTAATTAATAGGCATGTAAAAGAGAGCCTTTTGGATGTAAATGTGTTGAAAGGAGCAGCTGGTGGGATGTTTGATCACTGTCTTGTGGAGGTTAGCATAAAGATTTTTATCTGGAAGGGCAAAAATTGAAATCTTTGAAGGTATAGTTGTCTCAACAATATTATATGGATGCGAGGCATGGACTTTAGGTAAGGTTGTGCAGAGGGTGGATGTGTTGGAAGTAAAATATTTGAGAACAATATGTGGTATAAAGTGGTTTGATTAAGTAATGAAAGATAAGAGAGAAGTGTGATAATAAAAAGTGTGATTGAGAGATAGAATGAGTAAGGAAAGGTTGACAAAGAGTTTGTATGTGTCAAAAGTGGAGGGAGCAAGGAGAGCAGGGAGGCCAAATTGGAGATGGAAGGACGGAGTGAAAAAGATTTTGAGTGATCTTGGCCTGAACATGCAGAAGGGTGAAAGGCATGCACAGGATAGAGTGAAATGGAATGATGTGGTACACTGGGGTTTACGTGCATTCAGGGAACTGAACCAGGGCATGTGAGACATCCGGGGTAAACTATAGAAAGGTCTGTGGGGCCTGGTTTTAGATAAGGAGCTGTAGTTTTGGTGCATTACACATGACAGCTAAGGAAAGGATGTGTTTGGATATGGCCTTTCTTCATCTGTTTCTGTCGCTAACATGGGAAGCGGTGATCAAGAGTGAGAAAAAAATGAAAGGTGTATATAAATGTAAAACTTAATATAAATATATGCACAGGAGCTTTGACTGAGAAAATTAAACTTGTGAATTTTGAATGAAGGAAGAGGTTCCAAATGCTAAGTACTTTCATATGAAGGGGTAATGAAAGATTATATAGATGAGAGGGCACTCATTGGTAATAATATTTTAATGTGATAATTGTGAATTAACAGGTTTGATAAACGTTACTAGAAGGCCCGTTATGGCATATTTGTGAACATGTTAATGTAAATGAGTTCACTAGCTATGTTGACTCTATTGCCATGGCCACCCCCATGAGGGAGTTCCTGAAGGAAACAGAGTCAGAGATACAGATAGATAGACAGAAAGGTTTGCAAGAAATTACAAACATATAAAGTGAATTTTTTTTAAAGAAGGATATTGTATTAGATGAGCAAGTGAAGAAAGGTCACATTCATGAGAATTCTGGTAGCAGGTGAAATTAGTAAAGGACATTGGATAAAACATGCAGATGTGAAAAGGCTGACAAAGTGTATATAACTAATGGTTGTAAGAAGATTGACAAAGCATATTTAAGGGAGACAAGTTTTAGTAAAGTATTAAGGGAACCAAAGTTGGTATAGGAGGGCAGATTGATTAAGACTGTAAAGGAAGGATAACTGCTAAATTTGCAATGTCTTTGGTCTTTACCAAGTTGAGAGCAAACTAGTTGGGGATATCAAGAGAAATCTTTTTCATACCCATTGCCATAACCATCAATATCTTCGTTGACAGGATTTATTGCTGACACAACTGGGGACTATATGGTACCATTTCTGGTATCAGGTATCTTCATTGTTGCATGTGGGTTGATCCTTAATGCAATACCAATTATACAGCGTTACAGAAACCAGTACCCATCTTCTACCTCTTCCCCAGTAGACACTCCAAAGAATGGATCCCCTACAGCAACTCCAACCCACAATTTCAAGAAAAAATCTGGACCAGCGCAAGTCTAATGAGCCATAAAATTTTCTCTGAATATGTCAGTGAATATTTATGGTTGCTATACAATATTTAGTCAGTGAGCAACTTTTGAAAAATAAGAAGTATGTAGAGTGTTTTATAATTCAGCAGTTCACAAGATCACAAAATGAAGTTAATACTTGCTAACAGTTTCAGCATAGCACATGGTGCACTTTTCTTAAATTGCTCTCAAGAATATTTTGCACAACTTTGTTTTACAAATGTTCATTAATTTCAAACTTATGACCTTCAATACTATATAAATATAAAATGTTTTGAATATTATAGTTTGTTGGTTCACACATTAGAAATTAGTGAAATTTCTAAGGAAACCTTCGTGGTATTTTATATTGTATAGTAATGTTAGGTGGTTTATGCCACATGCCTATTATAGAGTAAATTTACTCCAGTATAAGCATGTCTCTTGGAGGATATTAGATTAGTAATTATCATGATTATGTTGGGTGATCATATATTAACAAATTATTGCATATATATGGCTATTTCCCCAGGATAAGTTCTAAGTATCACATCTAAAAAAAAGTGTATTTAAAGGCAAAAGCAATCTTCAGAAAAAGTTCCATTGATAAAGAGTACATCTACCTACTGCTCATGTTTTAATATTGCTTCACGTGGTAATATAAATCTGGTGCTGTTAGCATGATAAAACATATTTCTCTGAGGAAATCTTTCATAAATCCCACTGGTCATGACTAACAATAATAATTCATTTCCACTGATCTCATCTCTGTAACTGGCACTGGAAGTGTATTACCAGCTAAGAGGCTGCTGTGCACTCCCCAACTATCCCACCCATATTCTAGCCAACTTTGGATATTTATTTCTTCTACCTCCTCAAAAAATTTGGGTAACTGTCTTCACACTGACTTCTACACACATTACAGAAAACAAGAATAACATACTTGGTGGTGTGTACACTTTTTTCTTACTTGTTTTTAAGATACATATTCCATGAAGTCAGGTACATCTAAATCACAGTGTATAAGGTAATTTCAGGTGAAGTATAAAACAGTACAACATTAAAAAAATACCAAAAGGTTTTGATGTTGCTCAAAAAATATACTAATAAGTCACTGCAGCATTCAACAGTAACATGTTTTTGTATGTTTTCTTGTACATGTGGAAAATAGCAATAAAAAATTCTAAGTCATTACCAGAACAAAGGAGTTTTGAAACACTAGTTTTATCACATGCATGGATTATCCTGATAGAATGTGATTAAGCTTACCAAAATACTGTAAATATATTACATGAAAAATGTGTTCATATTTCACACAGAAATACTTTGATTTCAGTAGAAAGTGCATTGTCATTTTCTCTAAGGAAGGATGTTTTATTAGCATACTTGCTGGATAACATGTTTGTTGCTCATAGATATACGTCAGAAATTTTACTCAATAATACAGGCATATTCCTGAAGACTTCAGGCACAATCATCTCGTCAGTGGTTTGCCATACTGTGCAAATATTTGTTATTATTCATCATACTGATATACAGTATCTTCTTTCATATGAAAAGAATTCATTTTCTGCCAAAATCCATGACTTTGTTTCAATAAGTCCCATGAACTTGCATCTTAAGGTTTATTAACCTAGGTCTTGATGTTACCCTTGAAAAGTGAATCTAAACAATGAGGGATCCATGTTTAACATAACTGATTACATATTAGTGTGATAATAACACTCAGAATGGGAATGGTTCAGTTCAGATTAGTCAATACAACTAGAATCCTTATCATATGTGATTTAACAATCCAACTTCAATCAAAATATGTATTGTAAATATACATTTCAAATCTTTATTTTCACTTGAAGTCCTAACATTGCTTCAATTCCTTTATGATTTTCTTACTTTTTACTTCTGTCTTCTCTGCTCCAACCTTTCCCTCGTGTATTTAGATAAATGAAGCAACCCTCATTTTAGAAATTCATGCACTAGTGAACTCAGCAACTAATTCACTTATGTAATAACCAAATCACCATGCATAACTGTTCATCAAATGTTTCAAAGTTTTATTTCTGGAAATGGTCAAGAAATTAAAATGTTTTGGGAAAGTCTGTATGCACCACCCTGTTTTCACTCCATGATAGAACAACAATGATATGAATAAGCAGTGGCCTAACATTTTACCTTTCACAGATTTCTTTTTAAGGAACTATGATTCATTTCATACGAACAAAAATGTCTTTAACCTTTGATTATTTCAGTTCATAAACTAAAATAATCATATCTTTTCAATACCTAACTGCCCCTCCTGCCTCAGTTTAGTATCATCAGGAGTAAATGAACAATAACTTCACTTGCATACAACCATTCTACAGATATCATGAATATACTGAAATTAGAGCCTGTCATCCACAGACAAGCCCTTGGGGTATTCTCTGGTATCCCTTGACTATTTCATATACCTATTTCAGTCCACAGCCAGCATGTCACCCCTATGTACCACACATCAAATCCACTCAATTTCACGCATGCTCTAGCCCTCCTGAATGTTCAGGTTATAGTACCCCAAACTTTCTCTCTCTCTCTCTCTAACACATTTTATAGTCAATTTTTCTTTACTCATTCCATCCATATGTCCTTTAGATTTCAGCTCATCATGACCAGCCCTCACAATCAAATTTCACTAATTATCACACTTCTCTTACAATGTCATCCCTTACCCAATCAACCCACCTGACACCACATATCCTCTGACATTTTATTTCCAATAGATCCACCCTTTATCTTTTGTACACAAGGCCCATGATTCATATCCATACAACACTCTCAGGACCAATTTACCTTTAAATATAGCCTTATTTGGCCTAAAAGACTCTATTCTCACCTTCCACATGCTCCTAAGCACAATGACTCACTTTGGCTATCATGGTTCCATCTGTTTTCACATCAAAACTTACAACCCTCCACTTCTGCCAGATCTTCCCCATTCAAGCTTACACTCAAGCCATCTTGATTTAGCTCCCTGCTGCAACTTTTTACCATATTTTTTTTAAGTTTTCTCTCATATTTCTCCTTTCACAGAGTCTCCTAAACTCTTCCACCAGCTCCCAGAGTTTTTCTCTCAAGTCTGTCATCAGAACCATGTCATGTGCAAACAGCAACTGATTCGTCTCCTATGCTCCTAACCCCCCCCCCCACACACACACGCAAACACACACACATACACACACTCCAAGCATACCCTCACATTTGCCTCCACCATCCCGAACACAGATAGATTAAACAACAACAGTGACATTACACATCCTTGATGTAGACCCACCTTCACCAGCAACATCTCATCCTCCTTCCTTCCTAATTGCTAACATGCCCTACTCTCCTGATATCAACTCCTCAGTGCCTCTAGTAACTTTCCATGTAATCAGTTTATTCACAGCACCCTCTACAACAGCTCTCTGTCAACCTTGTTTTATGCTTTCTCCAGATTCATGAATGCCTCGTACAATTCACTCTCTTCGAGAATTTTTAAACAAAATTCTTCAAAACAACATCTGGTCCACACACTCTCTGTCTCTTCTGAAGTGACATTGCTCCACCGAAGTCAGATGTTATATACATACCATGACACTCAATCACCATTCTCCCTTACATCTTACCTGGTGCACTCAAGAAACCTTTACTTCACATTTAAGTAATGCTTCCCTAAACACCTTCCATTCCCTATATTTCATTTACCCTCACCTGTTCCATTCTTCACTCAACCTCTCTTGGTATCTGGATGCACAGGCTTCTTTACGAAACTCATTCACTTTCACCTCTTCTTTCATGCTTGTCATTTCTTCGTTTTTATAACTACTGCAAATTTTCACACCCACCTGCACAAAAAAGTATCATGCATAACACCTGCTTCCCTCTCAACATGTTTATATCCAACAACCTATCCTTTGCAAGCTTGTCACTTAGCAAAATACCCGATAATGCTTTTTGACACCCAACTTAACTCACCAATAAATACTTATATATGCATCTTTTTTTTTTAAACCAAATATTCATAATCATCATTCCTCTTTCAACCCACAATGTGACAAGTTTTACCCGTCTTCATTTACAATGGAAATGCCTAACCCCTTAAATATACCCTGAACTGCCACATCACCCACTTCCACATTCAGACCCCCTAGCTCCAACATTTGATCCCTTGCACCAAAATTGCGAAAGTACTTTCTTTCCTCTCACTACAACTTGCTTATGAACCAACGTTCACCTACCCTTCATAATCTACTTTAATCCTGACTCAGGTCAATCTTGAACTTGCTTCCTTACACACTTTATAGCAGTCTCACTACTCATTCTTCATCAGAAGTGCCAACCTTTCTTTCATTTGACCACCTCACTCACCCCAGACTTTGTAGACCTTGAACATTCCCAGACCATTCCACCATATTTCCCATCAGCTTAGTTTAAGTCAGAGCCAGAACATCCAAGTTTCTTTCATCAACAATCCATACTGTGCTTAAATACATCACTAGCACAATCACTGTGCATTTTCAGTCATTACATTCTTGACACCAAAATAATCCATGCTATGATTAAAAATTTAAAAATAACATATGGTAAAATCTAAATTATGTTAGAGAATTGATGTGGGTACAAAGCCTTGATTTTCTTGTACATTATCACATTATTTTGCTGTAATAAAGTGACTTATTTAATGAACGAACGCAGGCATAACATAAATTGGTGGGCTGGACATATATGAACATATTTATGGCTCTCTTAAACTGTCTTAAACATTTAAACATAACAGTTTGGAGTTAATTGATTATGCCAATAGCATAGCATGCTGTATTAGGACATGAGGGCTAGGTTGCAGCACCAAGTGCCAACAGAGGTGAGGCACCTGATTTGTCATGATAAGCACAGCTGGGTACTGCCATCCTCTGCCCTAGATGCTTTTACTTTTTCCTTGAAACTTTGTCACTTAATTCATTTACAAGTTTAAATAATATTAGACATGAGGAACTCAGTTCAAGAAAACAATGTAGGTTGATGAAAATAATATGAACCTACAAGGCTACACCATTGTCAACAGTAATCAAAGATGACTAATAATAAGTGATTATTAAAGTATTATCATAATTTACTGATGTATGGTATATAATGTAAATATGTATGCCTTTTTATGTGATCAAGGTAAACACCTGTTACAACATACAACTATGCACTATTAAAATACAATAAGAAGTTTTCCATACTTAATATCACAGTTGTTGATGGTGATGTCAGCGTAATTATCCTCACCATGAAACAATACAGCTGTTAAGACTGCAAAGTGAACCAGAGTCAGTGTTGCAAAAAAAAGTCATTAAACAACTCAACATACAAACTAGAAAGATTAAAATGTTAATAAAAAGACTATAAATCTCATATAAGCCACTTACCACTACATGAAACAGTATTCAAACATATGCATATTAATAATTTGTTATAATAAATTCACTCATCTAAAACTTTAATGAACACTAAGGATAAAACTATACCATGAAACTGCATACTTAAAAAAATTCAGAAAACTTTCACTGCATTTTCTACAAACATACAGTTTATACATACATGAATGCAAACACAATTACAGATACAGAAATAGAGTCACACAGACAGATGCATACACAAAGAATTGCACATGCTAAGAAGCATATATGCACTGACAAATACACATACATACAAATATTCCGACAGGGGAATGAGTGGGGAACAGACTAAAGATCATCCCTGAAAAGAAAAAAACAGACTTTAGGGGGATAGATGAAAACTTGAAAGGGAAGTTTAAGCTCAATGACAAGAAAGTTTATTTTAGTGAAGAGAAAGTTAACCCTGCTGCTGAAAAAAAAATCCTATAAGGTAATGGTGGACTGTGGGTGAGACAATAAATATTTAGGAAAATGGTGGGTGAAAAAGTTTGCTTTGTTGCCCTAATTTTAAGAAATCCTCCAAGATTTCCTGAAGAACTGGAATGTAAACTTTAAGGAGAAAGGATATATGCAATGAGAATGGTGAAGGAAATGTCAACATTAGCTATGCCATGTCATGGGAAAGTTGTTACAGTAGGGAATTTAAAGTACTGAGAAGTAAACTGAGCAAACTGAGACCAAAATGGAGGTGAAGGTACTCATGTTAATATGTCCCTAGAGGATATATAAAAAAATATTCAATAAAAAAAGAAAGAATTGTACCTCCACATTCCCTGTGTGTCATAGAAGGCATCTAAAGGGGGAAGAAGCACTGGGCTGGAAACCCTCCCCTTCCTGTATTTCAGTTTCTTAAAGATGGAGAAGAAGAAGGAGCCAGGCAGAGAGAGCTCATCCTCCTAAAAGGCTCTGGCTGTGATGTCTAAAGGTGTGTGGATACAACCAAGATGAGGAGAAAGGAGAGATAAATGGTATCTTTGAGGAAAGAAACCTAGATGTTCTGGCTATGAGTTAAACAAAGCTCAAGGGTAAAGGGGAAGAATAGTTTGAATATCAGAGTAAAGTCAGGAGGTGGTGAAAGGAGTTGCACTAACACTGAAGCAGGAGTTGTGGGAGTGTGTCAAAGAATGTAAGGAAGTGAGCTCTTAACTGATGGGGTAGAAACGAAAAGGGATGACAAGAGATGGGTGATTATCAGCACTTCTGTGCCTGGTCTTGAAAAGAAAGATTATGAGAGGCAAGTGTCATTGAAGCAGCTGAGTGAGTGTCAGCAATTTTGATACACGAGACCGGTATTAGTGATGGGTGATTTAAATGCATGGGTGAGCAATGATGCATTTGGGGGTATAATCAAGGGTTGGTGGCATGGGGTATTCAGTAGAGTGAATGGAAATGGTCAACAGTTTGTGGAGTTGTATGATGAAAAAGAAATAGTAATTGGGAATACCTGACTGAAAAAGAGAGACATACACAAGTATATGTATGCGAGTAGGAAATACGGTCGGTGGGCATTACTGGATTACATACTAATTGATAGGTGTGTAAAAGAGAGGCTTCTAGATGTGAATGTGCTCAGAGGGGCAGCTGGTGGGATATCCTTGTGGAGGTGAGGGTGAGATTTATAAAGGTTTTTGGAAAAGAGGAAACAGTATGGGTGAGAAGAGAGTAGTGACAGTAAGTGAACTTGGAAAAGAGACGTGTGAAGAAATACCTGGAGAGATCAAGTTTAGAAAGGCAAAACATAACAGCAAACATAATTAAGAGATATTTAGGGAGGCAGTGCTGGCATGTGCAAGAGGTGTGGTTATAAAGTGTGTGGTTGAGGGAGCTGAAGAGGATATACTGAAATGGAAATAATAAATGAGGAGAGGTTAACAAAGAGAATATATGCATCAGAGGTGGAGGGAAGGAGTAGTAGGGGTAACCCAAACTGAAGGTGGAAGGGTGGAGTGAAAAAAGATTTTAAGTGATCAGAGCCTGAACATGCAGCAGGATGAAAGGCATGCACAGGATAGAGTGCATGGGAACAATGTGGTACACAGGGGTCGATGTGCTGTCAATGGACTCAACCAGGGTATGTGAGGTAGCCAGGGTAAGCTGTGGAAAGGTCTATGGGGCCTAGTTTTGGACAGAGAACTGTGGTTTTGGTGCACTGCTCATGACAGCTAGAGAATGGATGTGAGCAAATGAGGCCTTTCTTCTTCTGCTCGTGGCACTACCTTGCAAACACAGGAAACCGCAATCAAGTATGAAAAATCAAAAATCTCTGAAATCACTAAGGTTAATGGCAACACTTCAGTACTAAATCTGGTTGTAATGTACAGTTCCCTTGAAACTACTAATGCCAATTATGAAGCTCTACTTGGTGAAAAGTAATCATGCTGAACTTGATACTGAATATTTTTTAAATGAAGACATGTTCAGAAGGATGAAGAACAGAACCCTATCAACAGATGATATAAAGAGAAGAATTATGAAGAGCTAAAACACTTTTTAGAAACAGAGTGGTAGCCTGAATTCTAAAGACTGACACTAATGACCATAGCAGCTGATGTGGCATATTATTCTAAGCCCCTAGGAACAGTACAATGTCGCAGAAGATTTTATGTAAATTGAAAGGACAGGCACATGGGTTCCAATAATGAGAAGAGATAAGTAAACAAAAAATATGAGTCAACAGATAAGAGAATTAGGGTACAAGACAGAAAAGAGATGAGGTACAAAAGTCAAGAAGTGTCCAAAAGGTACAAAATCAGTGTACAAAAGGAACGAAAAACCAAGCAGTGTACAGAAGGTACAAAAAAAATATTTGGTAAAGTAAGTTAAGGAACATGGAAAAAATTATGTATTAAAGATACAACTTGGACAAATCAAATGAACATCCAAATCTGTTCCATAAAGTTATCACGAGGAAGCTCTTAGTCAAGGACCTATAGATGATATTGAGGATTCATTTGTCAAAGTTGTTGACATAACAAAAGTATACATGGCAGCATAGAAATATTGTTTCAAGATGCAATTTATTTAGAGGATTCACAATAATGAATACTATGAGTGTGTTTGTAGGAGACACCCTAGAGGGCAGTGCCATCAAAGGACTGGACAAGAAGTTTATGAAGAAACTGAACTTGCATAATACATATGGATCAGATGGTGTATCAACATGTGTTGAAGTTTCGTGCAGAACCCTAGTCAGGTTAATGAAGATGTTTAAGATAATACTAGAAGAGGGTTATGTGCCAAGTGTTAGGAAGATAGCAAGTGTGGTGTATAAGAAAGATTTGGAGGTTCACCTAAACTACGTCTATGTCTTTATTAAATATGGCTTGTACACTTCAGGAAGTGGAAAGACAAATTTAAGGCTATAAACGAATTATACAAATGAGAGGCTACATGGATGCTAAGGAAAAAGATCATACATAACTAAGCCTCCTTTAATTCTATGAAAGGATGAGCAACAGCTTGGAAATTGAAAAAAGTGGATTAACATTGCATTTTTTTGGACTGTCAGAAGTCCTTTGCTGTATCCCACAGCAAGATGTTGAAAAAATTTGAGTCCCGTTGCACTTCTTAAGTGGATCAATAGTAATCTAACTAGAAGTCATCAAAGATCATGTTAGAGGAGCTCCATTAAACTGGGTGAAAGTAACAATTGGCATCCCAGTGAGCTTAGAAGAATGATCTCCGTTATTTCTGTTCTATATAAATGACAAGCTGGTAGGACTTGAATCATACCTGGCACATTTGCAGATGATGCCAAATTTTATGAGAGAGACAAGGAACAACCCAGAGCATGGCAACTTGTAACAGTGCCTGAATATAATGCAAGAGTGGTTAAATAAAGGCAACTGAAATCTAACCCATTTATATGTAGTGAAAAGTACTGAAGAAGGAAAATTGATACATCATACAAGAGTTGAAATATCATATGGGGAGAATTAAGTTATTTGAGCCAACCTGTAAAAGGGACCTATGAATGGACAAACTGCTGAACCTATACTTAGAAAACTATGTCAGTCAAATCAAGAGGGAGACAACCAAATTCTGATTTGTCCTAAAACTTCTTTCAAGTGTTTGCTTATAAATATACTTAAGAACACATAGATAATGTAAGTTTGACCCAAAGTACAACATACCTAACTAAATTGTTCTCCTTATATCAGGAAACTCATACTGCAGCTAGAAAAGGTTCAACAAAATATGATAAGATTGCCAAAATTAAGAAGGATGAGTTATGAGGAGAAAATTGAAATGCCCAAACTACTGAGACTAGGGGATAACCAAATTTTAAATTCTTCAAGGATCACAATGATATGAGGACTTGCCAGTTCTTCAAAATCAAGAATGCTGCAACTATAAGACACAAAAGAAATTTGCCAAAAGAAAAGTCAGACATAAAGATGACAGAAATGAAGTAGTCATAAATGCTGACAAGCAGCAGAATATTCATGAGGTTGTTGATACAGTTCCATAAAAAAATTACATACACAAAGATGTACACAAATACCAACATACACAAACATGTGCCAATGTATATATATATGCATGTATAAAAAGAAAATCTCATTTTACATTTATCAATAAACAAGTAAAATCTAGTGTATAGAAGTTTACATTCAAGAGATGTTCTCACCATTACAGGTACTCTCCAACTCTTAAATATTCACACATTACTAATTAACAGACACATTTAACCTGTAATATAAACTTCATGATATTCTTCAAATATAATATAGTGAAAATTACCATTACTGGTTGCATTCCAGGGCTAGTCTTAAAGCCCAAGATTATCAGCGACTGACCACTTGGTGGAAAAGTTTAGTTTGAATTTGTGATTACAATTGAGTTAACTACTGTGATGATAATGGAAATTACAAAGGTTGCCATAGTTTTTAACTGTGATGACTCTCTAGAGTGTACTAAATAATATGTTGAAATGAGGCTCTGTGATATACTGTCATGTGATAGATAGCGCTACCAGGAGCACAAGTCAGTTGTAGACAATCAAATTCTAAGGTAATTTCTATCAAGAGACATAAGTCTTCTCATAAATATAGTTAAGATCATGACAAGTCATTTGCTATTTCTCATATATGGTATTTGTATTGATAGTTTATGTGTATGTAAGTATATATAAGATCATTTGCCAATTATTTGTTGGTCTGAATTACTTTAAACCAATGATAAATAAATGTATATAAGTATTTGATGATCCTGTTCTGTGTTATGTTTTTACCTATAATTCCATTAAAGTATCTGCTGAGTGTAAACAGCAATGTTTTATGTATAATCTATATTTTTATTACATACTAATTTTCCTGAAGCTTTAAAGAAATATTGTCAAGCCTTAGTCTCCCATAGACACTGCTTTGGTAGCATATGGTTTTCAAAAGGAAGATACTTCTTATGGCTTCTTTTCATCCACTGATGGTTTACCCTTTCTTTGGTCAGTAACACATAAGAGCACTGTTTAATGGACTCCTTAAACATACTAAAATTAATCTTTCATTTTTCTTTACTTCCTGCCTACTCTCACTACTGTTTATGTGAAATGCCTTGCTTGTTGGAATGTATTCCTAATTCATATACTTTAATTACTTCATGTATTGAGAGTAAAGCTGAGAACAGCTGCTTTATTTGTGTGACAGCAAATTTTGCTTATAGAATACTTTGGCAGACATCTTAACATTAGTTGCAAATAACATGTATGTCAATATTTATGATGGCCAGAGTGTAAGTAAAGAATTCTGCATGTGCCACCCTGCACCAAATGCTGGATGTGGCTCACAGGACAAATAAATAAATAAATAGATACAAGGGTAATTAAAGGAGATACCTGTTGGTTCATGTTAGTACAAATCTTTACATAGGATATGATGAGTAATTTATGATGAGAAATGACTTGTCTTGATCTACTTTAACCTTGCTCACATATTTACTGTTGGGGTAAACCTTTGGTTATCCCCTTTGTTAGTTTATAACACTAAATAATCATGTTATATTTATGAAGATCCTGCAGTATACTTCATATTGCACATCTTTTAGTGACAATTAGAATAAATACTTCAGTAGTTCCTAATAAGTATTAATATTCTGCTCTAACTAAATGGTAATACAGTATCTTCATATTAATATCTTTGTTGAGGAACTGGAGTTATAGTGATTATTTCTGTAGATATTTCTGCAGATTCCATAAATGCATAAAATCTAAAGATAGCTTTGAGGAAATAGCATTTCCCCTTATCTGAACTTTGAGGAAACAGCATTTGCCCTTATCTGAACTTTGAGGAAACAGCATTTCCCCTTATCTGTTTGTTATCTATAAGCTATTTAAAAGTCAGGCTCACCACCTGCTTTCCAAATTACTGATAGTTGGTAAATATTCTGATCCAATCAAGTTATCTATGACAATTGTATAATCCAACTTTGTCATCATTCTGATATTCAAAATGCAATAAAATGTCCTTCTGAGTATCCTTTTCTCAGAAAATTAAAGAATTCAAGATCTGATTTTTTTTTTTCCTATTTTCATGTACTTAATTATCATTCTTATATGTAAATTAAAGCCATATACATATTTAATGTAGAAAGAAATAGGCTGGTATAGATAAATACAAGTAGGCTCTTCATGGATTTATTGGCACTCAATGAAGCAGGTTCCTATTCTACTGCACTGCCATAAGATGCCCAAATGGTATTTTGTGTTAACTTCAAACTGTTTTCATTTGAATGCACTTACTTAGATGCATGTACAACTTCAGACCATAATCATAGAGTAAAAATGACCAGCATGATGAAATGAACAAAGCCCTTAATACTATCACAACACAACTTAACTATTCCCTCTACACATCTTCATCTTCATTTGTATGTCAATCCTTTTACACAAAATACCTCCATAACACTTTAATAATCCTTCTTACAGTATTTTCAACTGATATATCTGAAGTCTTCAACAGTTTGATAAAAGAATCTGTTCATCTCTTTAGCAGTCTATCTATTCTCATATTTTCACCCATACTGTCATATGCCCTCTTTACCAATATCTTATCTTTATATCTGCCCTATATTGCTATACCATCCTTCTAGGAGTACAGGCACCTTCATAAAAAGTCCTTTACGTCACATATCTATCCCTCAGGGGCTTTGATTTATGCACCTCCTTAAAATGTCTTGTACATCACATACCTATTACATTTTTTTCATATAATTCCTATTATACTGTTTCAGTTACTACTAAGTTTCTACTACACCAGTTTCATTTTTTACCTTCTTTGCATATGAGCATACATGTGTGTGTGTGAGTTTGCACACATGCATGTCATGTCATACTGTAATTCAGCAACTTCAAAAATATTACTTAATCTTCATGTTAAATATTCTTAATGTACAAAAGGATCAGAGAAGCAAATACTGAACATCACAAATGAACTTATATATCTCATGTTAAGGGTTACAGAGATCAGAGAACTGCAAGATGCTGGAAATACTGATAATGCAAACAATATTTCAAAAGCCAGCAAGAAAAATCTTGACAAGCATTTTCAAAAGATGGACTTGAAATGTTATTTGAAAAAAAAAAAAATAACCATCTAAATTTAAATAACCCTCTATCTTTCAGTTATAATGAGGCCCATTTACATGGAGTGGAAGAACTGAACAAAGCAATGCTTCTTTAGTGTTTATGAATCATCCTAAATCCCAAACCCAACCCTGCTGGCTCATCTATCTATCTATTTATATCTCTGATGCCTGTTACCTTCAAGAACTCCCACAAGAGGGAAGTCATGGCAAAAGAGTTGCCGTAACTGGTGAACTTAAGTTGGCTCGTACTGGGGAATAAATTACTTGAATAATTCTGTTTAAATCCTAAGTACAAATGTAACATAATCAAAATGAAAATATCATTTTACGTCATGGTATCAGTTCAGCCAGAACTGGTGCTAATTGCTGACAAAATCTGTGAAGAGGAAAACCCATTACATTGTAGTAATCACCATGAATTCCTTCCACTAGCATTCCACCTAATCCCTGGATACCATAACTTCCAGCCTTGTCCCTGCAATGGTAAAAATAATGTCTAAAGCTTTATCAATTTACTGTATATAAAAAACTTAATTCTAAACTAATACTGTACTAGTTATCTCATTTATATTCTATTCCATACAATTGCTTTTCACTGCCATGACATTGGCCAAAACAGACAATCATGGACCTCATTCACACACATCCATCCCCTAGCTGTCACTGAAACCAAAGCTCACCATCAAAAGTCATGTCCTACAAACTTTTTAAGCCCAATGATATCACATTTCCCCATATACCACATTATCCAATTCACTCTACCCCTTGCCTGCATCTCATCCTCCTGAATGTTCAAGTCCCAATAACCCAACGCTTCTTCTGCTGTATCCCTCAATCTCCTTGGTCTCCACCTCTACCTTCACCTCTGATGCAAAGATCCTAACAGTCGGTCTTTCTTCACTCATCCTCTCCATATGATCTTTCCATCCTTCTTACATCTGCAATTTTTCTCCCATTGACAAGGGGTGGGTTATGTGTATAAAGCCTCTCAGTTCAGTCACTTTTATCTTTAACTTACATCCAGTGTGCTAAAGTAAACATGGACTTCCACAATAACATATTTCTTCACTTTTCACTTTACATGCTAAGTTGATTCAACAAGTTAAATAAGATTTCCATTCTCATGTCCATCCTCATACAAAATTCCCCAACTAAATAAAAGTTATTGTAATATACCGTCATCCCTTAAAAGGCAAATTATCATAACCTGAAGAGATAATACATTATTTGTCTTTTTCTTCATCAGGCCTGACTTTGATACAAGTATCAATGCCTGTGATGGGTGTGCCACCCTGCCCCATAGGAAACAGCATTGCCACCCTCTGCGACAGTGAGGTAGCACCAAGAAACTTACAAAGAAAGGCCACATCCACTCACATCGATTCTCTAGCTGTCACGTGTAATGCACTAAAACTACAATTCCCTATCCACATGCAGGCCCCAAAGGCCTAACCCCAGAGATAATATATATGTTTCAGAGGTGGAGGGAACAAGGAGAAGCGGGAGATTAGATTGGAGGTGGAAGGATGGAGTGAAAGGAATTTTGAGCAGTTGGGGCTTGAACATAAAGAAGGGTGAAAGTTGTGCACGAAATAGAGTGAAATGGAACGATGTGGTATACCGGGGTCGACGTGCTGTCAATGGACTGAACTAGGGCATGCAAAACGTCTGGGATAAACCATGGAAAGTTCTGTGAGGCCTGGATATGGATAGGGAGCTGTAGTTTTGGTGCATTACACATGAAAGCTAGAGACTGAGTGTGAGCGAATGTGGCCTTTTCATCTGTTTCCTGGCGCTACCTCGCTGACGCAAGGGGTAACAATGCTATTTTCTGTGGGGCGGGGTGGCATCAGTATTGGATGGAGGTGAGCAAGTATGAATATGTACATGTATATATGTGTACATGCATGTGTATGTTTATGTATGTATATATGTATATGTTGGTAGGTATATGTATGTACGGTGTATATATGTGCATGTATGTATATATGTTGGTAGGTATATGTATGTATTGAGCATATATGTGTGTGTGTGAGTGAATGGATCTTTCTTCGTCTGTTTCCTGGCACTACTCGCTAACATGGAAAACAGCGATCAAGTATAATAAATAAATAAATAGAATATATATATATATATATTTATTATTATACTTGATCGCTGTTTCCCGCGTCAGCGAGGTAGCACCAGGAAACAGACGAAGAAAAATACCCCATCCCCC
>JAYMFT010174655.1:0-12161 GCA_038088735.1 Panulirus argus
CTCTCTCTCTCTCTCTCTCTCTCTCTCTCTCTCTCTCTCTCTCTCTCTCTCTCTCTCTCTCTCTCTCATCTCTCTCCCTCCCCACGACTCTCTCTCTCTCTCTCAGCGTCATAGAAACGAGAAACACTCATGATAAATTGGCAGACGCAGTTTACCCCAGACGCCAGACTTGTGGGAGCGCAACACTACGTGCAATACACGAGAGTGTCATTTTTGTCTGTGTTCTTTCGTGGCTCCAGTTTTTGTGTTCGTTGGTCCACGAGCGCTCTGAACTTCCCGTGCATGTTGTCTTCTAGGCGCAATTGAAAAACAGGAGGCATGCTCTGCCGTACTGCTGGCTGGATTAGCCTCGGTGTAATGGCATTACCTCACTTCACAATGCTGTTTGTCCTGACAAATCAAGTAATAAGGTAGCAATGAGACACGGGCTGCTAATCAGGATCTACTTCTCAACGTGGTCTTCCTCAGGGAGGGGAATATTCCTCTAAGGAAGACAAAAATGTCGAAACGTTGAGAATCAAATCCTAATTAGCAGTTCGTGTCTCATCGCTGCTCTACTACCGACCTTATTTCTAAATTTATAGGTTTTATATATATATATATGACTCTCCTCGGGCGATGCTTCTGTCTTTCCGGAGCATAAAGAACTAGAGTTTGTTGTTGCGTAAAGGATAGCATAATATCCCTTCTTCCTCTAATACTATCCCTTCTTCCTCCTCATAACTCATCCAGTGTTATTCAGAGGTCATTTGGGCAAGGGACCTGACATATCTGACCTGGTAAAAATATCTCACCTCTTTCCACTGTTCGTTTACATATTATCTCCTTAAAGAAAATTATTGAAGATATGCTGTTAGTCTCGAAGCATAGCGTTCCTTTATCAACAGCCTCTCCTTTTCTTCCACTTTGGCTCAAGAGAAATAATAATAATATCCCTAACAGCTTCCGCTCTACTGCCTTTTCTTCTCTCTTCTAGATTTCTTTAACTCCAGCCTGAATAATGCTAACGTTTCATTACTCTCTAATGCACTTCTCACAAACCCTATCCCATCCCTTTTCTTATAATCTCTTTTGTACATTTCAAAACCAATTCTGTCAGTCTGTCTTTCTCTCTGTGGTAATAAGCAAGGCGTATGGCCTAGACGCTATCCATCTTCGTGTTTTAAAGGAGTGTGCTTGTGGACTTACGCCCGTGCTTGCTCGTCTGCCTGGAAAAAAAATTTGGAACACCTAGTCCCAACGAAGGGTGCCCGTTCGTTTTAAACCCTTCCAGCTACCGTCCTGGTGCTTCGACTTCCACTGTTCCTAAAGTCTTCGAACCTCTGCTCGACTCCTGTTTTCTTGGAGCATCTTGAATCTCACAGTCTTCTCTCCGATCATCAGTATGGCTTTCGCTCTGCAAGATCCACTGATCATAACCTTTCCTGTTTTACTAATGTCTGGTAATCCTCGGTGGTGATTCTGGGGAATCGCGTGTTGTAGCGCTTGAGATCTCGAAAACTTTAGACAAGGGTGTGTCACTGAGGGTCTGATCGCCAAGCTTCTCTCTTTTGGCTTTCCTCCGTAGATCTTTTCTCCTGTAACATGACATCCTATCTGGCTACTCCATCTCCATAGTTGTTGATGGAGCAATCATTCCTTCTCTCCACATCAACAGTGGTGTCCCTCAAGGTTCTATTTTGTACTCTACCCTCTTCCAAACCCACATCTTATCCCTTTCCTGTGTTGCACACAGTTAGCTCCTAATTACTTTATCAGTTTATCTCAGTTATCCCGTGGCCATGATTGTCTTGTGTTTCAGATCTTATGAATGAATGTGAAGAGAGATGTACATGCACACGGATCGAATCATAAAGAGACCTTCATCTGACTGTCATAATGTGGTGGGTGTTTGACCAATCAGAATGCAGAAGTGTGGGGGCATAAAAGAACGATTGTATTCATCTATGAAGTGTTCTGTGACATTCACAGGCAGGCAGATATTTGATGACCAATATCAGTTGCTGTATGAATCGTACGAGTCAAAGACTGAGGAGAGAAAATGTATAGGTATGAATGTGGTCACTCAAGTTGCTGTGAATGAAACACTGGGGAAAGAAAAAAAAAAACTATAAAGGTGGATACTCAAATTGCTGTGAGTCAAAGACTGAGGAGAGAGAGAGAGAGAGAGGGAGAATAAAAAGCTATAAGAGTGGGCGCTAAAATTGCTATGAGTCAAAGTCTAGAGAGAGAGAGAGAGAGAGAGAGGAAAAAAATCTATAGGGGTGGACTTTTGAGTGCAATACAGTTTTCATCTCTTTTATTTTTCCATAGCAACTGCACCCCTGTACCTTAACTTGTTTGCACACTCTTCTTTTTATCATTTCATATATACGCTTCCGTCAGGATTCTTCTTATATTCTTTCTTCTTCATTCTTGCTGGGGATATTAGTTCCCCCAGGAGGACTCACCACAGAGGGTCGTCCGTCTGTGGCGAGTATTATGCGTAAGTTAAAAGGACTCTGTCAAGGAGGCAGCCTCCCCCGACATGTTCCCAACTCGTTGGTTTCCATGGTGACGCGGTTTGTTTATGTGGGGACGCTCTATGGTGCCAGGACATAAACACACACACACCCACACACACACACACACACACACACACACACACAGAAGCACAATAATACTGATAGAGCTGGTGCTTCGCCCACCACTCCTTCCTCTCAGTGCTTCTTTGCTGATGTTTGTCCTGCTTCTGTTGCGGTTTCTGCTGTTGTGCTGTTATCATGGCTCGAGCTGCTGTCAAACAACCTCCCCCCACCCCCCCACCCCCACCCTTTGCTGTTGCTACTCTTTCTCCCGCTGTTCTCTCTCTATTCCATCCTCGTCTGCCCTGCTGCCGCTTCTGCTGTATATGCTGCTGGTCCTGCTTTTACTGCTGCTTCTGCTGCCTCTGCTGCTGCTACTACTGCTGCTTCTCATTTTCCTATTGCGGTTATTGGTACCATTACTTGTGTTTCTGCTGTCGCGTTTACTACAATCAGTCATGCCTCTGCTGCTACTACTACTACTACTACAGCAACTACTACTACTACTACTACTACTACTACTACTACTACTACTACTACTACTACTACTACTACTACTACTTCTGTTACTACTACTACTACTACCCAGAGTCTCTGGGCCTCTTGTCACACCTCTCTACCAAAATCCTTTTCCCTGTACACCACAAGTGTCCTGGTGTCTATTGAAGAAAAATAGAGAATGGAATTGAGTGAACTTTGAGACATAAGCCTAAAAACAACTGAAGTGTTAATCGAAGTGAAGAGAGAATATTAGAATACTCGAATTACACTGTGTACTGTTATGACGACTGAATCAGGACGAAAATATAGAAATTAAACGTCTTTATTTGGTTATTAGTAAAGAGAAATCATAGCCACGGATGATAAAGAGGATCTCGTATGATGAAAATCATCCGTCACAGGTAGTACCAAAAGTGAAGGATGAAAAGATAAGCTATCGCTATGGGGTCAGGTCAAAGGTCATGCCACAGTACTTAAGGGGTCGTACGGTAGTGCTGCTCAATAAGTCGTGCCGCCATGCCCGAGAATCGTCGTACCTCCGTGCTCAAGGGTCGTACCGTCGTGCCCAATGATCGTAACTTCCCGTTCTGTGGTCGTACCGACGTGCTTGAGGGTCGTACCATCGTACTCAGGCGTCGCACCGTCGTACTCAAGGAGTCGTACCATCCTACGCAAGCATCGCACCGTCGTACTCATGGAGTCGTACCGTCGTACTTAGGAAGTCGTACCGTCGTACTCATGGAGTCGTACCGTCGTACTCAAGAAGTCGTGCCGTCGTACTCAAGGAGTCGTGCCGTCGTACTCAGGGAGTCGTGCCTCCTTATCTAAGAGGCAAAGGAAAAAAAAGGGGGTAAAGAAATATTACGTAATATTTCACACCGACTTGAGATGAATAGTTGCGAGGCTTTGTGTGATATAAGAGTTATTTAAAGTAGCTGCTGGAGAGGAGAGATAAAGCTTTGGCAGAACCCCTCATAGGTCACTCGTGTATTTGTTGCATCTGTGAGAGATAAATGGCAGTAGAAGTAGTGGTAGTAGTAAAAGTAATAGTAGTGTTAGCAGCAGCAATACTAATAGTAATAGTAGTATTAGTAATAGTGGTAACGGTAGAAGTAGTAGTAGTAATAATAGTAACAGTAGCAGTACTGATAGTAGTAACAGTAGTAGTAGTAGTAGTACTAATAGTAGTAACAGTAATAGTAGTAGTATTAGTAGTAGTAGTAGTAGTAGTAGCAGTAACGGAAGAAGCAATATTATTACTAGTATTAGTTGTGGTAGTAGTTACCGTATTAGTGTTAGCAGTGGTAATAGTAGCAGTAACTTCAATAGCAGTAACGCTGATACTTTCGTCATGAAAAGGATGCCTTTGTTACTCACGTCACCCTTAAGCCTCCCTGCCCACGTAACAATGTGGACCTCAGAAAAAGACACGTTTGTAACCTTTAATTCGCCTGACCCCGTGAGATCCTGACGGGACAGGGAACCCGTGTCTGTCATGGTTGATTCATGACCCACCTGAATACGTACCACCATCAGGAGACATCAGCCGGAATAGTAGTTACCTTCGCCGCTCTGTTTTCCCCCCTTTGGCCTTGACCGCTTGACCCTCATAACTGATGGAGGTCCATAGACTGCCATGAAGGAATAACAGGAGCGGGCACCAGGCCTCGGTTATGACTGAACAATTGTGACAAGACACGTGTTATATAGATGCCAAGAGACACGCTTATGTATTTGCCAGAACCAGGTTTACTTTTTCCTTGGCAAGAAAATTAGAAAAATAGATGTTCTGTTCCTTTAGTATATTTACAAACACTGCAACCGGTGCCCATGTAGCCTCAAGATCCCTTCCATAAATCAGGAACGGTAACCAGTGATAAATAATTATAATAATAACGATAATGATTATGATAATAATGGTAATGATAACAATAACAGAAAGTATGTTTATCAAGAAAGTTATACATGGCAGAATTACATTGTGTCTTGGTTTACATTATTGCAAGGGTCACATATGTTAGAATATTCAGAAACACAGAATGAAAGGCAGTCATAAAAAGGACTAAAATTGTAGAATTATAAAATCATGACTCCAGTACGCGACTCAGAAGGATCCATGATTATGTATCTGCCATGCGTATGTGGTGTTAACCCGGA
This sequence comes from Panulirus argus, assembly GCA_038088735.1. Lineage (NCBI taxonomy): Eukaryota > Metazoa > Arthropoda > Malacostraca > Decapoda > Palinuridae > Panulirus > Panulirus argus. The sequence goes on from JAYMFT010174655.1 coordinate 5,223, forward strand.
GCGCCCCTTCGTCTGCCGGAGACTCCTCGAACGTCTGCATGTATGCCACGCGCCTCTCCCAAACCAACTGGATGCTGGAGGAGCAAATGCATTCAGATGCTTTTTGCTTGCATGTGACTCTGGATGGCCTCATGTACACACCCGGGAGTGCAAACAAATGGGTTTCTTAAATTTTTAAAGCAAGCACGAATTTAATCAGAAGAAGAAGAAGAAGAAGAAGAAAAAGAAGAAGTAGGGAAAAGAAGAAGAAGAAGAAGAAGAAGGAGAAGAAAAAGAAGAAATAAGAAGAAGAAGAAGAAGAAGAAGAAGAAGAAGAAGAACAAGAACAAGAAGAAGTTATCCTTACAACTGGTCAAAACTCGAGACTCAAAAATCGAAGATGGGAAGCCAAGAATACGGACTGAGAGCCCTTCCCTAGCCTCGGTTCCCCTCACCTCACTGTCCCTGCCTTCTGTAGCCGTGATTATCTCTCTTGGTCGAGCAGTGGCAACGCGAGAGCTTCATCAGGCTTCGTCATCAGGACTTGTTGACGTCTCTCCGACACACATGCTCAAGAAACTGGAAAAGCACAGATCAGGGACTTAGGAAGAAGTTCTGGCTTTAGGTTTCCCAGAAGTCTGAGTAACAAGAATATGATTTAGACGTTGTCCATAGTAGATGATGTCGTGTGTGTATATATATATATATATATATATATATATATATATATATATATATCATAAGCGTTCTCAGATTCCGCCTCTTTGAGGTCACACTGAAATGAAAAGTCACCTTTGAGGCGCGGCTGTTTCATCGTCTGTTGTCGAAAGAACTTATCAGTTGTTGGTGAATATTGCCACTCGTACTGTGCGGGAGGGGGGCTGTGGTTGGTTAAAGGCATTCACGATAAGTTTTGCAAGGTAAGTTTGTAACTAGATGGTGGAGTGGTTGGGTCTGAAGCCATTTTGTGTGGGTGAGAGTAGGATGTTTTGTTTATGTTCTGGATCAACTTTTCACCGAGTTTTGATGCTGAGGATGGAAGTGACATAAGGCGGTAGGGGGAGGGGGAGTTGGATGGTTTGGAGAGTTGTAGGATTGGTATTATGTTGGCTTGTTTCCAGATATCACAGATTTTGTTTTGTAGCCAAGAGCGGATAAAGATGTCTTTAAGTAGTAGATTGTAATTGGGCTATTGTGTTATATGTGAAAGTTTGATGTGTCATCATAGCTTGTAGCAGGAGAGTTCCTTAATGGTTTAAATTGCATTGCTTGTGTAACTGGGAGTGAAGGATGAGTGGGCAGTTGTTTCGGGATAAATTTTGTGTAGGTTAAAAAAAAAAAAAATATATATATATATATATATATATACTAAGAAGGACAAATACCCTATGGTACTCCGTATGGTCAGATCTTTAACATCAGAGAAAAGTGCTTAAGCAATTGCAGAAGAATTTGGTGGTTAATAACAGTAAATTCTCCAGAGAGATTCAGGTATGTAGCAAGAAACAATCATCGCTTATATAATGTTTTGTGGACAAAGTCACTGAAGCTCTGCGTAGGTCTCAGCCAATCATCGTTTTCCTGCTGGACGATATTTGTATCCAGCAAAGAAGAAGTGACTGGCATCTAGAGACCACGTGAGTTGGCAACATATCATTATCTCACGAACCAATAAGTTACTAGATTGGCCACCTCGATGTTTTCTACCGATAGTAAGGGGGCTCTCGTGCTTACGTATGAAAATCATCTTCTTCTGAAAATGTATATACATATATATTCTTTTTTCTGGATTTATTAAAGAGGTGGGTCTGGAAGGGTGGGTGGCTGGACCGCCGATGCCAACTTCAGGAGATGGTAGCAAGACGTTATCACACCTGAAGAGGCGTTTATAACTTCAGGGAGTGTAAGTATGATGCCATTAGCTCGACTCTCCCTTAAGTGGAATACGGAAGAAAGAAAACGGGGTTGGTTGCAACAATATCCTCATCTGAGCTTCCAGAGTTGGGTTGAAGTTCTTGCTCTTCGTTTACTGGTCATTAAATGCACCGCTAATGACAGTAAGACTATTGTCTTGTTATTGAGGGTTACACAATGTGGAGGTTTAAGGCTGGTTCTTTGTGTATTTTTGGGTAAGGAAACCCAGTTGCGCTCTATACTCCATACCGGCTCTGATTCGCCTCCATCAGCCGAGGCCAAGTACCGAAAGTAAGCCCCCTTTTTTTTTTTTTTTGTCGTGAATTTGCGTCATGGGAACAATTGAGTGAGAAGAGGTTCTTCACTGATTACTTTTTGGAGATTGTCATGTTTCTCTCTTTCTCTCACACACACACACACACACACACACACACACACACACACACACACACATAACTGAATTGTCCCTTTTCTTCTTGCATTTATATTTGGTTTTGTCATCACATTTTCCGTTAGTTTTCTCTTCCCCAACCTCTTGCTCTTCGTCCAATGCTCTCCAGAAAGCATCCATTACTTATAGAGGATTACGGTTTCAGATCCTTTACTTACAATTGGATCCTCTGAACACAGGGGAAATAAACTTAAGTCGTACGAACAAGAATCAAACTTATAAAACATTTATGGAACTCTTGGGTCTCCAGTTAAGTCATAAATGCCAACAGAAAAAAAAAGGATCCAAGATAGATTGTGTTTCTTTTTTTCTTTCTATTGGAAGCTTTGGTTTCTGAGAGTGAGCTGCACTCGAGGTAAAGGATAAGGTCATCATTCATCGGTATTAATAGACAAGTACAGTGCACGTCCCCTCCATTGCCCTCTGTCCACTAAGGCTCCTCCTCCCGGTGTTGGTGGCAGTTCGGGGAGGCACTCCCCTGGGGGGTGGGGGGGAAAGAGCACATGAGGGAGTGTGGGTCTGTCTGAAGGAGGAGGAGGTGGTGGCGCTGGGGGTGAGTAGGGGAAGAAGAGGAAGAGGAGGAAGACGAGGAGGAGGTCCTGCCCTACATACTTAGCTGGACAGCTTGAAGAACGTGTCTTCCATCGCTGACTATAAAGGGAGGTTCTCTACCTCAATCTGGTCATTCCCGTCATACATTCTGTCCAAGATTGACGATATATATATATATATATATATATGATATGATATGAACTAAATCCTTAGTTATCCTGGTGAGCAAACAGTCCCCCGTCCTTCAATCCTCCTCACCTTTATATATGACGTCCTGGCCATATGTGAGTCACCACTTGACACTCGGGGTCCGATTAACACGTTCTAATATAATTGCCTGCCACTTGACCACGCCAATTAATCGCCAGGGTCTTGGGTCGAGCCAGTGTATGTAAAGATCTGATTAGCTGGTGCACGTACGTATAATCACACACACACACACACACACACACACACACACGCACACACACACACACACACTGGTATTTAGAAAGTGCTAGAGCGAATAAATCATTTTTGATTCTACGGTCGAATCACTTAAGTGGGCAAGCTATTGTGTCGTGGAACGCTTTTGTTTGCACCTGGTGTGAGAGAACCTGAAGCAAGGTAGAGACGCTCGTAATGGGATCTGAATGTAAGTTATTTACTTAAGGTGGATTTGTGTGTGGTGTATCGGAAACAGGTAATGCCTCCTGGACCAATGAGCTTAGTCGTCACTTTCAGGGCCAGTTTAGCTTTTGCCAGTATAGATAGATAGATAGATGTATGGATAGTGAGATAGATAGGTAGATAGATAGGTGGGTAAATAGGTGGATAGACAGATAGATAGACGTGACGGTTTACATAGTTATAGTTAGTCGCCGTATGTATGTGTATCGACCACCTAGATGTTTCCTTTCAAAGCTTTATACATTTTCCCTCAGATTTACGATCCCACAAACATGTAGCATATGTTCCACACATTCTTTGTCCAGGAGACATTATGGACACGTGCCTCTCTTTCCAGAAACACTTCTCAAGGGAATGGAATAGAAAATAAAGAAAGGGAAACATATTAGTAAAATAATCTCATATATAACTCTCTCTCTCTCTCTCTCTCTCTCTCTCTCTCTCTCTCTTCTGAGGAACCCCTTGGTATGAGGATTCTCTTTCTCCTCTACCTCTGGAGAAAGGTAGAGCGCCATGGATGAGGAAGAGGGCAAACGCCATATCTATCCATGATAAGAAAAAAAAAGGTAGACTGGGTGGAGACGCTGTAGTACAGACCGGTCTCCTTGACAAGTGCGGTCTATGACTTACTAGAATAGATTGTTAGAAAGCAAAGGGATGGCCTCTTGCGATGGAGAAGCTATACCAGAGCGAGAGACAGCATGACTTTAGATATCTGGGAGAGACTAAGCTCCGTTTGAGACAAAAAGAGGTGATGTGGATTGTCTGTATTTGGACAGCCAGAAAGCCTTTGACGCCATGCCAAAAAGAAAAAAGGAAGTTGGTGAAGAAGGTGGTTTTTTATTCAGCAGTAATTAGATGGGGCAATGAATCGATGGACAGAAGATTATCTTAGCGGAAGGAAACAAAAGACATATATCAAAGAAGCCTTCTTGCAATGGGCTGTCGTCAGTGGCGTGCCGCAAGGGTGTTTCTCTGGGACCACTGCTCTTCTTTGAGTTTTGTGAATGACTTGCCAGACGGATTTGAACTCCTGCCTGACTATGTTTACGGATGATACCAGAAGTAATGTAGGAGGCCTAATGCGAAAGGGATTGCAAAGGGAACCAAGACCAACTTCAGAGTTAGTCTGATTAAGTTCAACCTTGGTACATGCACGGTAAAGAGGATGGGATGCAGTGAAGGAAGGTCTCGATATGAATATCATCTAATCAGGAAATAAGCTATTATAATCTTTGTTAGGAGAGGGACTTATTAGGAGACATCATCCCTCTCTAACCTGTTGCCAGAGTGCCCCACCTTAGGAGAACAGTAAAGGAGACCAAATGTCTGCTGGCAGACATTAGAATTGCGTTTAAGTTCATGGATAAGGCAATATTCAGCAAGCTGTTCACATCCCACGTAAGGCCACAACTAGACTATGCTCCTCACGTTTCGTCACCACACTAAAAAAGAAAAAAAAAAATAGCCATCGAGAAAGAATCTTCGCTTAGCTTCGTCGACAGTCTCCCGCCCCTCTTAGTCGCCTTTTACAACGTGAGGGAGATGCATGGATAGCATTTGTGCACTCTGACCTTGCACCCACCCTTCCTCCGTCTCTACCTTCTCTCACTACTCCTCCTCCTCCTCCTCTTCCTCCACACACACACACACACACACACACACACACACCACAAGTCATCGTAGCCACATTCATCACCGTATACCCACATCAACTCACCTCTCCATTCTTCACTTTCACAACCAACCAACCAACCCCCTCCTTTCCTCCCCGCTTTCCATGCCTCATTTTGACGTATTCATTTATTACCGTACCCACACATCATTCCCCATCGCTAGTCTCAGTATAACCGGATCTCGAGGCAACACGTAACAAAGAAAGATACTTAGGAACCTAAACGTAGCCATTGGGTCCTTTCGAGGCTGTTTGTGATAATGGAAGGGATCAGAAACATAGTGTTTACTGTGGTGGTGATGTAAAAGTCAAGCAAATGACTGAAGGAGAAATGTCTTTAAACTTTATAGAGGTGTATAAAGACGTCAGTCGGGGACTCAGAGTGAAGTAATTGTAAATCTTTTTCTTAAACGTATCTTCGTTGCTCGTTTCAAGTACTCCTTGTGGTAAATCCTTTCATATGTTTACAGTCCTGTTGAATAAGGAGTCTCTAGCCTCATTCGAGTCTGTATCCATCTCTGCCAGTGAACTCAGTCTAACCTAGCCTTAGATAGATAGCTCTTTAGGTCAAGATTATCGAAGGCTTTGATAGCTCGAGGGTACCTCTGTTAGATCACCTCGTAACCTTCTCTTTTGTAAGGTGCATTGATTGTAGTGAGCTACCTGGCCTGCTGTCTCTAGGAATTACGTAGCTTTTCAGTTCGGAAATCTTCTTGGTAGTTTGTCGTTGGCCACTTCCTGTTCTGTGTCTCTTACCTCGAGTAGGGTGACCAAAAGTGAATGTTGGATTACACGTGAGGACGACGCACCGGTAAACTGAAGGGAATTCAGAGAATAAGGATCAGTTTCTTAGGCTTTGTCTGTCATTACAGTGTGTTATGCCGATCTGTGTTCCATCTCTATACATCAAACCCATGTTCCATCTCTATACATCAAACCTATATTCCATCACCATACGTCGAGATGGGTAAACCTAAACATTCTAGCAAAGTTTACCACAACGGCAAAAGTTTACCACCACTGTAGACTGACACTTTTACCCTCGTAACTCTTACAGGATGGTCAGCAACGTGCGTCCCTTCCTTTCCCTCGCCTTTCCCAGACACCCTAGAAACGTGCCTGCCTTCCACCACCTTTCCCAGACACCTCATAATTCAGACATTCATTACCAGTAACGAGGCTCCTCCACACACCTGAAATTCCGGGCCGATTCCATCCTCCTCCCATCCGGGCCGTTCGTAAGCTGAACACCTTTCCTTTCGGCATCATTAACTGGTATTCTCTCTCCTTTTTTATTCTCCACAACGTCTTTCCACACGGGGACCCTCGCTGCTGCTGCTGCTCCTCCTCCTCGGAGCCTCCTTCCCCTCTCCACCCACCCCACCGCGTCGCTCAATATGATAATATCATCTGCTTATAAAAACATCCACCATTTTTATGATCACACACACACACACACACACACACACACACACACACATATGCCTTTTTCACCTTAAAACATCGTACCAAGAACCATTCTCTCGATCAGGTGAGGTTGATTACTTTATTCCACCTGCCTTGGTGGGTGGGTAAGACTCGTTCCATCTCGGCTCCCCGACGAGTGTCTGTGTGTGTGTGTGTGTGTGTGTGTGTGTGTGTTGCAGAAGAGCAGCCTTTGGGCGTGGTGGTATAGTTCAGGTTTCAATAAACTTATGAT
>JAYMFT010174666.1:0-12160 GCA_038088735.1 Panulirus argus
TTTTTTGGAAAAGCAGAAACTTGAGGGGAGGATTTCCAGCCCCCCGCTCCCTCCCCTTTTAGTCGCCTTTTACGACATGCAGGGAATACGATGTGAAGAGATGACTGATTTTTGAGAGATGCTTTGAAAGAGAGAGAGCTGATAGCAAGAAATTAAGTAAGTAATTTCTTTTAAAGGATGCAAGATTGTATCAGAGCTGTGAATGAAGGGAAGAAACCCATTAATGAAGTCATAAATGCAGACAGTAAACAGGATTTTAAAAAGTGCGATACTAAAGAAAATTTAAGAGATGGGTCTCCTAGATTAGAACTTCCCTCTCATCCTGTACAGTAATGTAATTACAAATTATGCTCAAGTTTAATTGCATGGAGAGAGATATGTTCAGCAAGCTATTGATTGCATATATTGGAGAAAAACTAGAATATACTTCTGAAATTTGGCCACCAGGCTTAACAAAAAGAAAGAACTAATAGAGAGAATGTCCAAAGTAGGGCAGCAGAGTTGGGACCAGAGTTCATAGAGACAATTTATGGTGACAGTTTAGAAGCTGCCTTCCATGATTGAAAGAAGAAGAAGAATCGATGACTTCAGTATAGAGTATATAAATCAATGTGGTAATGCAGAAGTAGAGTAACTATAGGCAAGTACCAGAATAGTTGATAAATGAAATAAGCTATTGTAAATACCAACAGTATGCAAAGAGTAAAAATTTGTATGACAGTAGAAAAAGTTCAAGAGTAAAAATTTGTATGACAGTAGAAAAAGTTCAAGAGTAAGGGCCTCATAAGTATGGAACTTCTCCCCATACTGTGCAAATTCGTTTAAGTAATTTCAAGACTGTGTACATTGTGTCAGAACCCCCAAAGAGATGTAGTCACGCTCCAACTGTGGCACATGCACTGAAGATGAGGTTTAGTTAAACTAAACATAAAGTGGGAATAATGGGACCAAGTGAAAAGTGATTTTTTTTTTTTTCTAAATTGGTGGCTCCAATCATGGACTAAAGTCCACATCAAGGCCAGGCCTTAACTGAAATATAAAGAGAGGATTATGAAAAAGAAAAAGAAGAGACAAGGGAAAGTATTTACAGATTTTGGAGGAAGTGAAAATCCTTCCTTTTAAAATGTGTTAGGTCATAGTTATTGGGAAAGACTTGAGAGGGTAGAGTGTTCCAAGGCTTTAAGGTGTATGGAAAGAAACAGTATAATGAAAACAGCCCACACTTGAGTTGCCAATGACCATACAGCTTGCCAAGTATTGCGTGGTCTGAGAGGGGGTACACAAGTAGCCAGCTCTTTAGAGTAAAAACCAAAGTAATACCTATAGATGATGGAAAGTGAATGAACATTGTGATGTAGGGCAAGTAGGTTCAGTTTTGAAATTTGCCTATTTGTGACTCCATCTTGCTAGAAGCAATTTGCAAAAATCAAGAAGCTGAAAGGGACCTGGGAATTGTAACCAGGAAAATCACATCTGGAGGATGTAAAAGGTCAAATTATTTACAAAAATGTCAGCTTTTGAATTACTTTCAATTACAGTCCAGAAAAGTACTTACAGCATATATTAGACCCAAACTAGAGCATACAGCAACAGTTTAGTTATCCCATTTCAGGGGTCACTGTGATTTGTTAGAATAGGTCCAAAGGAGGACAACAAAGACTGCACCAGAATTACTAGAACTAAGAAATGGGAAGAAGCTAGCAGCCACAGAATTTTCAGTCTTGGAAGATTTGGTGAGGTAAATATGGAACAGTTCTTCAAAATTTGTAAGTTCCATGTTGAAAAGAGGTCAAAACAAGAAACTATTAAAGATGCAAGCTTCAGAAGATATGAAGAAATAAAAAAATACTTTGAATCATGTATACTTGGAACAAGCTAAGAGAGGAAATTATGAGTTCAGAAAATAAGGACGTAAAAAGATGTTATGATACAGGAAAAAGTTTGTGATAGGACCCAGAGAGTTAAGTAATCCATATATTACACAAATCAGTAATCACAAATAGGTTTAAAAACTTAAACTTTCCTTCTTGAAAGCATGCTGTGATGCAGTCCATCCCTAAGAAAGGAGACCACTCTTACCTTTCCACTATCATATTGCTCTCACTTATGCTGTCTCCAAAATCTCTGAAAATCTCCTTAACTCTCATAAGTTCTCAAACACTTAGAACGCTGTTCCCTTCGTTCTGATCTCCAATATAGCTTTCATGATGCAAGGTCTACTGACGATGTCCCACAAGTGTGTCATTTCTGGTTCTTCTCCCAAAGGAATTTTGGTGAATTTTATTGTGGTCCAGAACATCTCCAAAATATTTGACATTGTGGTATGTCTTTGCTTTCCAAATTTCCTTTCTTTGGTTTTATGCTTCTCTTTTTTCACAAATGCATAGCTTGGTCGTAAGTCAGTCCATTGCAGATGTCACTGAATGAGCAACTTCCCACTCTTATTCTGTCAAGAGTGGTGTCCCTCAGGCTCCTGACCTATCACCTAGTCTCTTTTTTGTCAACATCTACCCTTATTTACTTTTAGGCTGATATATCCACTCTTAAAAAAAAAAAAAAAAAAAAGAAGAAGAAGAAGAAGAAGAAGAAGAAGAAGAAGAAGAAGAAGAAGTGTAGAAGAACACATCTCTTCGTAATTCAAACCTGTGTGGTATCTTGGAATAGGGCAGCAGAAAAAATGGGAAAGCAGAAATGTAGTGAATTGTACAATTGCTAAAATGCAATTTCTACCTATATCTTTCTAGATGTCACTTATTTCCACCCTGTCAGTTTCAAAATGCCACAATTCTTCTCTGCAATAACATAGACATAAAATATTCTTGAAACCCACACATAATCATTACAAAATCTGCCTACCTAAAGTTTGGGGGTGTTTTATAATTGCTGTAATTATTTTCTTGTGAATGGCTGTTTCATATCTACAGGGGTCTTATTCACCCCAGTGTTTACATATTTAAGGTGGCTATTCTTTTGTCTATTAGCCAGAAGGGAATCAAAAGCCTTCCATCTCACTACCTCCCATTCATCCTTTCTCTTGTCTGCTATGTATGGTGCTGTCCTGTCCCTATTGTACAGGCATAATTTTAACCAATGCTCTTGTAAGCTATCTTCATATGCCCCTGCCAACCAAAACTCTGACCCATGAGGTGTGTCTAGCTGCTGTTTCCCATAGTTTCTTTGTAGACCCCCCCCCCCGTGCGTGTGCACACAGGTTTTGACCAGTATGATACTTCCTCCTTTCCTTGAACAACAAAGCTGTAGAATTCTCTTACTTTTTTTTTCTTCCTACAACTTTTAAGTCAGGTGTACAAACACTTGAGAAGCTCCAATTTACTTCATTTCTTTTCCTTACCTTATTTTCCCTTCATCTAAAAAGACCATAATTGGGTAATTTTTTTGCCCATGCCATGTCAGTCTAAAAAAAAAAAAAAAAACATACATACATACATTCATGCTCACATACTTTTTTCTGTGTTTATTCATCACCTTGCTATTAGCATAAAGCAGCATCTTAGATATAGTTAGATTATGTCAGATGTGATAATTGGTAATTTAACATCATTCTCCACTTGTTTTGCACTTCATGTTGTCATTTGATAGGTTATAAGCTTTTGTTTTACTATATAAACATTTGTAGGTCATCATTAATTTATAATCTGAATTCAGCATTTAAAATTTTTCCTGTAGATCATTAATTAATTTCCTATCATCATTGAATGCAACATATACCATACTGCTTTTCCTCTTGTAATAGTATGGTGAGTAAATATTGAGTTCTGTTTGTAGTTGAGTTTTCTTTTGTGTTATATTTTGCAGCAAAGCTTTTAGATCACAGACATTATACATTCTTTGATAAGTTTTATGTCTTCCAAAATGAATGGTCTTGAGGAATAACAGTTAATTGGTACTTTCTATTGTAAGTTGTATTCATGTGTGATATTTTCTTTATATATCATTTTTATAAGCTTTTTTATGGTAGTTATAGCATTTCATAATTAAATGCTACCAGAATTTTTGTAACTTGTAGCTCATGGGAATTTGAATGTAGAGCCTATCACACTTTCACGAAGAAAATTACATTGTGATGAACTTTTAGTGGAATGCATATTATAAATGATTTTCTAAGCACTGACATTCTCAATACTGAATACAGATACTGAACTTGTGATTCTTTAGAGTTGAAAATGTATAAAAGATATAGTTGCACACAGTTTATCCTCTATATAGGTTTGAATTGAAAATTTTTTATTTCTTAAAATGTATTGAACAGTGTACCGAGTGCACTTATGTGGAAAGAAAAAGCATCTGTGATGGACTACATGGACAGTACATGGCTCTTATTCACTTGAACTACTGTAAACATCATAGTTGGTGTGGTGAAAAAATCAGATCTGTCTGTAAATATAAAGATATGTACAGGAATCATGTAAAATACATTTAATACACATATGAAAATAAATGTGCCATTATAAAATATCATCCTTTTATATCCTTTCAGTTTAGAACCTTAATCAGTAGCAATAATCTCCAAGAACAAAATTAATCCTGCCTTCTTAAAGACATTTTCTTAATTGCCAAGCACCACTTCAAAATTCAGTCTTTACTTCTCATTAGAGGAAAGCATTGATTTACAATAGTACTACTTGAAAGGAGCCTTCTGCTTGCACAGTTGGGAAATTAGATGTAACCATTCTCACATTCAGTAATAACTCCAGCAGTATTTTCTCTTAATTCTGTATCTGATGAACATCGTTGCATAATGAATATATTTACTAGTACCAACCAAAACTCATTTTTCCCTAATATGCCATAAAGTCTTCTCAGCCTATACCCACATACTCCAGAAATATTGGTCTACGTCATTCCTTCATATTTCCTTTTATCTTCTTATACTCTCTCACTCATCACATTATCCATTCCCCTAGTCCCATGTTTATGTAAAAATCACTTATCAGTGTTGTTCTTAAATGGTTATTATCAATACTGCACCTGTTTCACTTTAAGAAAAGTAAAGGCTACATCATTCCCATCTTCAGCAGACATATTCTCATCCATAATATAAAAAAAGGTGATAAATATACTATCCTCTGAATGGTATCTTTAATTTTGCCCCAATCTTTTTATATTTTTTAAATATACTACCAAAATATTGAATTCTATCTAAAGTCTTAATCTTTCAATCATATTTTATCCATTTTATTTACTATGGCTTTAAAAGTTAATTAAAACAAATAATTCAAACAAGATCAGATAATTACAATAAAAAACTAATAATACTCAAGGTTTCCAAAATAGGCAGTAAGTGTTTTCTTCTTCCATCCCATACTGTTAAACTCTATGTCAACAGTGCCACCAATGCCAGTAAGCTCAATAATCTGTAAGTTGGAAATATTATTTACATTAATCAAATGTCACATATCATATGCACAAACTACTTAAAATCATCAATCTATTAATCTACCATCATGAACTCCTTGGGATGGATCAGGTAAATCCAGCCTCTCATGTCATTCATGCACATCCTCAAATATGGTAGTGGTAAAGAGCAAAATGAACTTCTGCATTTATAAAAGGGTCTCTTTCACTTTGCACACTTTAATTAATTCATCACAAGAATGTGGAACCACATAAAGACTACTTCAGAAAAAATAATCTCAATAAACTACAAGCCTAAACTCGACCTTCAAATCAACTAATCACTCTACCAAAAAATCGAAAGGTAAAGTGTACTCAGGTAACAGGACTACTAATAAGACTATTTAGCATTACTTCCCTTACAGAAAATTCTTTATAACTCAGCATTCAATAACTCGTAATTTGTGATAACTAGGCACGTCTCTGGCTAACCACTAACGGGGAAACATACAGCAATGTTTTACTAAGCTGAGAGGCTGGTTCAAGCTGACATAGTCAGTTACCACATGTCTTTCACCATGGGTGGATGTACATTGGTGTTCTCTTTTGTCATTTAACGTTCTCATGTGTTAAGTGGTAATAACACCCTTGCACGGCATGACATGAATGTTGCATCACTTTCTAGAGTTGTCCAATTTTGGACCTGACTTAACATTCACATCAATCAAAAGAAAAAAGTTAAACTGAAACTGAGTAATTCCAATTGACACATGAAATTTTGGGGTATCATTCCTTCCTCAAAGCCTGGTCTCTCATGGTAATCCAACTCTATCAAGTTACATGGCAACCTACATATCACAGATCATAAACTGCATTGTTCACTTCCCAGCAACCATGCAGGAAGGTGCTGTGTGCTAGCCCTTTAAAAATATTCTCCAGTCCCTTACATACTCCTGTCCTCCATTGTGCAGTAATATTTGCCAGTAAAACTTTAAAGTGTTTATTGGCTTATTTTATGATATTTCACTTGTTCAAACCTATAGCTGTCATTGCCCCTCTGTGCATGTGATAAATGTCTCATTCCTCTGTAAAAGTGATGTGAAATGTTGCTATAAAATTGTATGTTGTTATGTTTTAAGAGCCTAAATATCCTGAAATATAATGCACCACGTTTGTTGAACCCCATTACCATGCCACACTACATGCTTGCATATGGCCAAGATCTGTTTGTTGTTTTAAATGAAGTTGAATTGGCAACTCTGAATCTGATGAGAATGACCATATGCCCAAGTGCATTATGTGGGCTGCTGGCACTTTGCCTGGAGGCATCGGGATGTTGCAAGGTAGACAAGGAGCATGCTGCAACATTACTTTCCCCCCTGCTGCCTCCTCTTCCCAACTATGGCCAAGGGGTGCAAAACAACTGTAACAGGTGCAAACATCTACTCCTTTCCACATCACCAGTGCCCACCTTACTGCACCCTGTGCAACTCCCTCAAGCATCTAAAATATACAGCTGCACTGTATTGGAATACCTATATAGTCCCAGTATATAAAGGCAAGGGGAATAAAGGTGAAAGTTCAAATTAATAAGGTATTAGTCAGCTGAGTGTATCTAGTAACTTGTATGGGAGAGTGGCATACACAAAGCATCAGACTGGGGAGGAACAGTGTGGTTTAAGGAGTGGTTGAGGATATGTGGATCAGGTGTTGCTCTGAAGAATGTGTGTGAGAAATTATTACAGCAACAAAAGGATTTGGATTTGGAACTGAAATATCCAGAGACATTTTTTACTGTTGCAACACCCTTGATGGGAGTTCCTGGAAGGAATGGGCATTTGAGATATAGATAAATAGATTAAAACAGATTGTAAAATATACAGAAACATTCCATTTATACACTCATAGTTAAAACAGTTGCAAACATACAAAAAAATGAACATAATGATTTAACTGGTAAATGAACCTTCAAACAAAGGAAACCAAACCTGATATAAATCACTGCTTTTAGGGAGATATAATGCAATGTTTGTCGTAATAGTTCGTGCAGCAGCCATTAATTCTTCACAGTTGAGCATTCCACCTAAGTGTTTTACATCATATAATCCATCACGTAAATACTTAACACCACCCCAAGGTGGACTCAGATAAACCACATCTGCCTGTGTAATGAGAAATAAATTTGAATGTTAAGTTACAATCAAAATTCAATCAGAATATTTACTGGCATACAAATATGAGCATAAAAAAGAGAAATGGGAACAAAATTTGAGTTGGAAATAGGACCTGGACACTGATGACTAAATTATTTGCATACAATTTGGTACTTCTAGCATAGTAATGAGAAATCACAAGTGGTGAATGAGTCTTACACAAAGTGGAAAAAAAGAAGGATGAAGGGAATGGTTTTTAAAAGGAAGGAGACTGAAGTAACAGATTATAATGCCCATAGAAAGAATATTGTCAGCTGAAGTGCAAAGGTTAGGATAGGTGGTATGCTTCGAAAGAGTAACAAGAATTTTAGTATCTGACTTTACTACAATGAAAACATGGCATAATGGAAGGAGAAATAAGAGAGCTGTCCTTGGGGTAAAAATGACAGGATTCTTGAGGCAATTACAAAAACAATGTGATAGTGAATATCTATAAAGGACTGAAGGACAGCTTAGTTCTGTCAACCCTAAAGGTGTGAAATATGAACAGTGAATGGAGCAAATATTTCTAAGATTCAGACTGTTGAAATGAAACATATGTACGTGAAAGGGAGTTCGCAGTGTCAGCAGTTGGGATAGAGTATGCAATGGTGAACTGAATAAGAGATCTGCAATGTCAGAGAGAGGAAAGGATATGGGATGTGGTATCACACAGTAGGTTAAGAGAAATATCCTGATGTAAAGTGGAAAGGATGTATGTTAAGAAGTTAGTAAGAGAAATATATAGGAGTAAGGTAGAGGGAAGGGAAGGGGTGGATGTAACCAAGATGAGAAGAGAGGAGAGATAGGTAGTACATTTGATGAAAAAGAAACCTGGATGTTTTGGCTCAGAGTGAAATGAAGTTAAAGGTTAAAGGAGGAGAATGGTTTGGAAATAACTTAGTAGTAAAGTCATGGACTGGTGAGAGGACAAGAGCAAAGGAAGAAGTAGCACTAATCCCAAAGCAGGAGTTGTAGGAATGTGTGATAGAGTGTAAGGAAATAAATTCTAGACTGATGTGGGTAAAACTGAAAGTGGATGGTGAAAGATGAGTGATTATTGGTGTTTATGCACCTGGCAAAGAGAAGAAAGATTATGAGGGGCAAGTGTTTGGGGAGTAGCTGAGCGACTGTGTCAGCAGTTTTGGTGCACAAGACCTGGTATTAGTGATGGGTGATTTAAATGCAAAGGTATGTAATGTGGCAGTTAAGGGTATAATTGGTGCGCTTGGTGTATTCATTGTTATGAATGGAAATGGTGAAGAGTTTGTGGAGTTGTGTGCTGAAAAAAGTCTGGTGATTGGGAATACCTGGTTTAAAAAGAGAGATATGCACAAGTATAAGTATGAGAGTAGGAGAGATGGTCAACGGGCATTATTAGATAAAGTATTAATTGAAGGTGTGTAAAAGAGAGACTTCTGGATGTAAATGTGCTGAAAGGGGCAGCTGTTGGGATGTCTGATCACTCTCTTATGGAGATGAGGGTGAAGATTTGTAGAGGTTTTCGAAAAAGAGGAAACAATGTCAAGAAGAGAGTGGTGGGAGTAAGTGAGCCTGGAAAGGAGACTTGTGTGAAGAAATACCACAAGAGATTGAGTGTAGACTGGAAAAAGGTGAGAGCAAATGAAGTGAGGAGAGTGGGTGAGGAATGGAAGGTATTTAAATATGCAGTGATGGCATCTGCAAGAGATGCATATGGCATGTGAAAAGTGGATGATAGGCAGATAAAGGATTGTAAGTAGTGGGATGAAGAAGTATAGTTGTTAGTGAAAGAGAAAAGAGAGGCATTTGGGCAGTACTTACAAGGAAGGAGTGCAAATGATTGAGAGGTGTATAAGACAAAGCAGGAGGAGGTCAAAAGAGGGTGCAAGGGTTGAAAAGAGGGCAAATGAGAGTTGGGGTGAGAGAATAGCATTAAACTTTAGGGAGAATAAAAAGATGATTTGAGAAAAGGTTAATGATGTGCGAAAGACACGAGAGCAAATGGGAACATTGGTGAAGGAAGCAAAAGGGAAAATGATAACAGGTACTGATGAAGTGAGGGGGAGTAGGAGTGGGTACTTTGCAGGATTGTTAAATGTATGGTGTTTTGGTCTTGGCGGTATGTGAAGTGGGAGAGTCATAGAGAGTGGTTTGATGAAGTGAGAAAGGAGTGGATGTTATTGTGGTTGAATTTATCAAGACAAAGGGTGACTGTGCTGTTAATTTGCTAGTAAGGACATTCAATGTATGTACGGATCATGATGAAGCGCCTGAAGATTGTATAAGGCAAGGGGGATAAAGGTGTGTGTTCAGACTACATAGGTATAAGTTTCTTGAGTATACCTGGTAAGTTGTACAGGAGGGTATTGATTGAGAGGGGGAAGGCATGCACAGGGCATCAGACTGGATAGGAGCAGTGTGGTTACAGAAGTGGTAGAGAATATATGGATCAAGTGTTTGCTATGAAGAATGTGTGTGAGAAGTATTTAGAAAAACAGATGGATTTGTATGTGGCATTTATGGATCTGGAGAAGGCAAATGATAGGGTTGATAGAGATGCTTTATGGAAGGTTTAAGAATATATGGTATGGGAAGTAAGCTGCTAGTTTTTATCAAGGGTGTAAGGCATGTGTATGAGTAGGAAGAGTAGAGTGAATGGTTCCCAGTGAAGGCTGGTTTGTAGTGAGGGTGCTGATGTGACCATGGTTTGTTTGTGGATGGGGTGGTGAGTTAGGTAAATGCAGAAGTCTTGGAGATAGGGGTGAGTATGCAGTCTGTTGAGGATAAGAGGGCCTGGGAAGTGAGACAGTTCTTATTTGCCAATGATACAAGCACCAGTGGATGATTCAAGAGAGAAACTGCAGAAGTTGGTGACTGAGTTTGGAAGACTGTGCGAAAGGAGAAAGTTGAGAGTAAATGTGAATAAAAGCAAGTTTGAAGGACAAGTTAGTTGGGAGAAAAACTGGAGGAAGTGAAGTGTTTTAGATATCTGGGAGTGGACTTGGCAGCAAATGAAGTCATGGAAGCAGAAGCAAGTCACAGGGTGGGGGTGGGGGTGAAGGGTATGGGAGTAATGAAGACTGTGAGGAGAGAGAGATCGTTATCTTGGAGGGCAAAAATGGGTATGTTTGTGAGGCATGGACTATAGATAGCATTGTGTGGAGGAGGGTGGATGTGTTAGAAATGAAATGTTTGAGGACAATATGTGGTTTGATCAAGTAAGTAATGAAAGTGTAAGAGAGATGTCTGGAAATAAATACTTGCCTCTCTCTCCAAGGCTCTTGCATTTACCTCCCTCACCACCCCATCCATAAACATATTAAACAACCATGGTGACAACACACACCCCTAATGCAGACCGACTTTCACTGGGAATCATTCACTCTCCTCTCTTCCTACTCGGACACATGCCTTACACCCATGAAGAAAAACATCTCACTGCTTCTAGCAGCTTACCTCCCACACCATACACCTTTCAGACCTTCCACAAGGTATTTCTATCAAGCCTATCATATGCCCTCTCCAAATCCATAAAGCCACATACAAGTCCATCTGTTTTTCTAAGTATTGCTCACACATTCATCAAAGCAAACACCTGATCTACACATCATCTACCACATCTGAAACCACACTGCTCCTCACTAATCTGATGATCTGTACATGCCTTCACCCTCTCAATCAACACCCCCTATACAATATACCATGTATATTCAACAAACTTATACCTCTGTAGTCTGAACACCCACCTTTATCCCCTTTGCCTCTAAACAGCGGAACTATACATGCATTCCATCAATCCTGTGGCACTTCACCATGATCCATACATGTGATATCCTTACCTACCAATCAATAACACAGTCACCCCCTTTCTTAATAAATTCAACTACAATACCAATGGCTCCAGCCGTCTTGCTTCATTTCATCTTCTGCACAGCTTTCACCACCTACTCTCTTCACCAAACCACTTTCCACGACTCTCTCACTTTGCATACCAACCCGACCAAAACACACTACATCTGCCACTCTATTATCAAACAAATTTAACAGTCCTTCAATATACTCACTTCCTATCCTCCTCACTCCATCACGACTTGTTATGACTCCCCTTTTCCCCCTGCAACAATGTTTCCATTTGTTCTCATGTCTCTCACACATTATTTCCCTCCTTCCAAAACACCTCTTTATTTTCCCTCAAGTTTAATGATAATCTCTCATCCCAACTCTCAATTACCCTATTCTTTTAACCCCTGCACTTTCCTCTTGACCTCCTGCTGTTTTCTCTTATACATTTCCCAATCATTTGCACTCCTTCCTTGTAAGTACCGCCCAAATGCCTCTCTTTTTGCTTCCACTAGCAACTTCACTTCTCCACCCAACCACTCACTACTCTTTCTAACCTGCCTACCTCCTATCTTTTGCACGCCACATGCATCTTTTCCACATGCCATCACTTTTTTTTTTTGAGATGGCACAAGCAGCTGAGGCCCTAATGAAGGCCATCCCATAAATGATATATATATATATATATATATATATATATATATATATTTTTTTTTTTTTTTATACATATTCGCCTTTTCCCGCGTTAGCGAGGTAGCGTTAAGAACAGAGGACTGAGCCTTTGAGGGAAA
>JAYMFT010174677.1:0-12160 GCA_038088735.1 Panulirus argus
AAAATATATATATATATATATATATATATATATATATATATATATATATATATATATATATGGTTACAGCTTTGTGGTAAAGGAGATGAATCACACTGTAACACACTGTCGTCATACAATGAGTAAATCTTCCACAGACATTTTCTTTGTAACAAATACTTGGATGTAATATTTTACATCCTTACACCTGATCTAACCTAAACGATGCCTCTTCCACAATACTGTAAAAATCCTCCATCAATTCCCACTTGGCGAATTTAATGAACACTGAAGGACAATCATCAATGTAAGGAGACCGGGGCGTCATATGATATGGACCTGCTCCAGGCAGACCTGACCACACTATCAACAAAAACATCACAATGTTCACGCCGGCACCGGATACTAAGACGACCACCTCACTTCGTCATCCAAGACAGAAACTAAATACGTCTGACTTTCAAGACGAAAGAAAGACTCGGTGTTGCTCATTGTGTTACATTACAGTTGAATATCACATGAAAAAAAAGAGGACAATCATTGGAAAGTAAGACAAGTAGTCTTTCCGCTTCGCCAAACCCATCCGCACAAGCCTAGCCGGGAAAATCTAAACTTTCCCGAAAGCTCCTCTACAGGAAAACGTACAACATTCCTTTGAGCTACTTCGACCGTATTTCCTCTTGTCGCGGAAAGATAATCAGTGCTTTCGTTATCATGAGCTGAAAAATAAACGCCGCTGATTACCACTTACAGTGTCTGTTTTGATGTAGTGACACGTAGTCTTCTGTTTCAGAGGTGAAGCAGAACCTGGACGACCTGATGGCAAACATCAAGAAAACGGCTAATAAAGTCAGAACCAAAATCAAAGGTGGGTCTCTCTCTCTCTCTCTCTCTTAGTGCGGTAAATGCTACGTGCTAGCATCACTTAGGAGCAAGATCTCGTCCAACATAACTTTTTTATAGGGTGGCTAGAGAAGAGGAGGGATAGGTCAGAGGGGGGGTAAAGGAATAGTTTGAAGTGGAAGAGACGATTGAAGTCACTATAGTACAGTTCTAGTATGGTCACAGCCCGACACATTTTACATGGATTCAAAATATAACACAGGGTATCTAGCCTTTCCTCACATTCTCACAACCAATCTGTGTCTGGTTCTAATCTTCACACAGAAGGCACAGGGAAAGCATATCGACAAATATGTTGGCTTTAGTCACATAATGATAACAGGGAGAACAATTTCCTTTGCCACTGTCCTCCCATGTGTCCAGTAAATCATACTCATAGTTATAATATAGAGTCACTGTCTCTAATCACACTTTGTGGAAAATGACATTACCAAAACCGAATTATTGCTTGAATACGAAAATAACTCATCCCCCAAAAAAGGAGTCGAAATGTTATTAACGATAGGAAATGTCTCAAAAAGTCTCCAGCCTCTTTGGCAAAGATCTGGAAGTTTTAAAAAACAGATACGGTACTCATCCCTGTGGGACTCCAAAAATACCATTCCTTTACGACAAGACAGTATCCCTTTCAGTTGTTGCTGTCTCCCTTTCAGTTAATAATTGTGGCTCTATGGACTTCCTTCTATATCGACCTGAATATCAAACATCTCTCATATTTTATCAGACTTTTGGGTGGCGCTTTGCGAGGTGCTTTCTGGCACTCTAGATACAAGAAGTACACTCATGTTTCTGCAACCCCAAATTACTATTTACGTGTTCCCTTTCGACGATTTCTTCAGTAATTGGAGAAAATTGATGAGTTCCGAGGCCAAGGTGGCGCATGTGTTTGTTAAAAGTGTGATTAATTTTCCAGCCTTAGAGGAAGAGACAAAAACTACTACCGACCCGGATGGCGGCAGTGGGGGCGCTCAGCAGCGGATGAAGACGACTCAACACTCCACACTCAGCAGATTGTTCGTGGATACTATGACCGAGTACAACAGCGTCCAGAACGACTACCGAGACCGCTGCAAGGCCAGGATACAGAGGCAGCTCGCCATCAGTGAGTACAGCAACTGTGTTACTGGGCAGCTGGTCATCAGAGGGCACAACAACTGCCCCATGTGTCTCGCTAGTACGGTTTAGGAAGTTATCTACGACGCCCTACAGGAATCACAAAAGACGAAGTGTATAACGCGTCTCACGATGAATGTCATTTACGTATTTATTCTATGATGTCACATAAGACGTGTGTTTCCACCGAGGAGTTGCCGCGTATCATCCAATAACGAAATATGTTTGTCATCACTAAGCACAGTTACCCTAACTCTCCTTACTTGCGTATTCTGAAGTTTCCCCTTAAGAAACTCGACTTCTTAGGCACGATTCCCTCAGCCTGATACGTCCAGTGACCAGCCTCGTCAGTGCCATGTTGCGACACCTGGCGTGGTCGTTTCAGTTCACCTAAAGGCGTGATCATTGGCTGTTGAATGTGCTAGCTTGATGACCATCAACAATCACAGCAGTGTGATATCACACTTTCACTGTAAATCCATCAACCACTACGGTACGATACCTAACCTCGTCATTACGATAATTGAATCTCCACAGTACGATAGCTCAATTTCTCTAGCACGATAAACAACTCTGCAGTATGGTAACTCAGGCTCTGTCGTAAGCCTCCAGTGCGACAACTTAAGCTAAATTGTGATATCAAGCCCTTGTGAACGATAACGCCACTGTTACGGTAACATAACGTCATAAGCATGATAGAAACTTAACCTCTTAAGTACAATAACTTAACCCCTGCAGCACGATAATTTTCAACTCCACTACTGCGATAACGTAATTCTTCCATCACGATACCTTCAACCCCCCCTCAATGCTTCATCCCTTAGCATCTTAAGTAGGATAACTTGATATCTTCTGATCTCTCTGTACAACTAACCCAACACAGAGCCACGTACGAATACAAAAAGGATTTGGCCAAATATTGACTGTTCTGTCAATATTCTACGAATTCTCATAAATTAAAAGACCTAGGCAAGCCGTATTGATTTTTGGGGCGAAGGTGGTTCAGTTATGTTCCTTTCTGGAAAGAAAAAAGATACGAATGAAATGATGACTCTGAAGTATGAACCTGTCAAGTACTAAAGGTTTTACTACATGCGAATGTAGGTATAATGAGGGTAAACATCTTTTTAAAGGTCTTGACGGCCATCATTGCATCTTTATTCAATTAGTGATCTGTAGTCATGTTCTTAGTTCTATCCCCCTCAACTATTTCCTCGTGTTATCTCCTTGATTGGATCATCCTCCATGTATCTCTCTAAATGAATAGCTCCCCATATATCTCCCTAATTGGACACGATCCCACGTCTTATTATAAAGAACAGTCCTTCATGAGTCTCCCTTACTTAATACTCCTCATATCTACGTCCTTTTCCACCTATTTCCATACATTGTGTTCTTTCCACATACCTTCCTAACTGGACATTCTTCCACGTACCTTCCCACCAACGTGCACGTGCGTGTGTTTGGGCGCTCGTGACGTGCAGCGGGCCACGAGACCACCACGGAGGAGCTGGAGGACATGCTGGAACAAGGAAACGTCGACGTCTTCACTCAAGGGGTAAAAAAAAAAAAGTTATTTTCATGAATCATTAATTTCAATCCTAGTTACATGATACCTGAGTTTGACTGTGATAGATTTCCATTACATAAGATTAGGTGTACCGAGCTAAATCCCTCGTTCATATCCAGACACTTTAGAACATGAAGTTCAACTGCTTTTGTTTCATTTAATCTTTGCTTGGGCTGACAGGGCATAACAATTTTACGACAATCCAAACTGGATTAATAGCCCCTCTTAAAAGAATCTTAAATTTTTTCTTTCCCACTTGCTACGCAGACCACTGGTAACTCATTATCATTTGCCACTACGGAAGCATCTTTCTTAAAAAAAAGAATACAAAACCTCATGTCCTTTACAGCATTATATGGACGAGGAAAGCTGGTTTTCAGTCAACACAGAGTTCTTTAATAAAAAAAAAAAAAAGGAAACGAACCCAGTACCCGATACCAACCACTTGGAGGACTGATCTTTCACTAGGTCAAGTGCTGTATGCTCTACAGGTTGCTAACATCCCAAGTCGGAGGCTGGAGAGTCGAGACAAACCAGCCGTCCGTCCGACAGATGTAACATTTCCACTTGCCTTTTACCGCGGGATTCCGTGAGGCCACGTCTGAGGCCCCGACAGGTTCCTAAAGTATCGATTACCTGCGGAGGACCATCGTCTAAACCACGTCTTTATCTGTAGAGAACAGATGTTTTACGTGTGGATCAGATGCCTAAAGACCTAACCTACCTCCTCCCGACAGATCATCACGGAGACCCAGCAGGCCCGGCAGCAGCTCAAGGACATCGAAGCTCGGCACGAGGACATCGTCAAGCTGGAGCAATCCATCAGGGACCTGCACGACCTCTTCATGGACATGGCTGTGCTAGTGAACTCTCAGGTGAGCCCAAACCTGAATCAATCTTTACATGCAAACCTCAGTAGTTTAAATCATTCATTTATTTATACAAAAAAAAAAAGAAATAAAAGGCTATACAGAAATTCCAACCGTTCTCTACAGAGCCAAGTACTGTGGAGTTGGAGTTTCCACGCCTTTAGTTTTCTAATCACTCATTCCGACGAGTATTCGCGTCATTACATAGTGTTTTCTGCCTCGTATCTGCATACACTGTGAAAGTCAACTTACTATAATAAAGATTTTAAAAATTTTATTAGCAATAGGTGCTTCCCGTGAAGCGAGTCATAGTAAGGATATAACCAAGTATGAAGTTATTTAGAAACTCTACAATATTAGTATTAATCAATATATTCTCCAGACAATAATTCACCTAGAAACCTTGAAACATGTATACAGAGGAGGGGTGAGGATTAAGAAATGTAATTGTCTATAATAACCATTAAGTGCCATAACAGCAGTAACGTCGGTAAGTGGGGCCACAGAGATCAACAGAAACTTCTACAAGGTAGGTCGTGTTTTTTTACTGAACTGTACATTGTTCCATCACCGTTTTCTATACTTGGTATCATTTTTTCTTCCTCTTCACGTCTCTTATCCCACCCGGCCACGATCGACCTACCCTCCTCACTGCCAGGGAGACTACATTGACAGTATCCAAAGGCACGTGGAGCAGGCCTGTAGGTTTGTGGACAAGGGTTCGGACACCATTAAGAGGGCCAAGATTTTTAAAAATAACGCGCGTAAGGTGATTGATAAGTACCCTCCAGTTACTCTTAACTGTTAATGCCTGTGGCCCACCCTCCGCACCAGCTTCCTCCCTCAAGTCTGACCCATCCTGACAACCAAGCGTGCATCACTCTGCGCTTAATTTGCTTGTTATTTTCCTGCAGCACAAACACCTATGGAGACTTTCTTCTTCCTGTGTTCCTTTAACAAGCTTGTAAGGTGTTTATCATACAAATGATCTGCATTCACCTGCTTTGTGTGTTCACTGCATCCTGAGTTTTCGCGTGGTAAAACCATTATTATCATGCGTTGTAAACATGCGACCATTCTTATCGACCCAGCGTAATCTTTCCCTTCGGTCAAAATCGTAACGACGTTGCTGTTGTGAAACGCCTCATCTAATATTCCACACACCCCCGTCTGGCTTCTGTTTTGTTCCCTCGTATCCCCCACCCGACTCCCGGAGCCAAAATCACAAATGAGTGATACCATCAACCGGTCATCGCCACCAACACAACCTGTGGTAACTGTCCCCCACTGCTTTTTTCTTGTTTCAATGTCTACTGCTCCTTTACCTTGTCTCCCAATTCCCGTTTCCGTCCCGCTGGATGCTGCCGGTCTCCCCAACACTCCCTACCAAACTCTCTCCCCTCTGTATAACCTCCATCACACGTGTCACTACAGGGCGACATGGTGGATAGGATTGAGACTCACGTCCAGGCAGCTCAGGAACATGTCGTAGCTGCTAAGGAGCAGACAGGGTTCGCCCTGAAGTACCAGGGTAAAGCCCGGCGGGTGAGTAGAGAGAGGCTCTCTATGTATAGACGTCTTGCAAGTTTCTGTGTCGACGTTTTCGTGTTCATGTTTCACTTGGTCTTACGTACGTGATGTCACTTTGTCCGTGTGATGCAGTGCCTCCTTCAAATGTCCCCCTTCAACCCATTGCAATCAATGATTATAATAAGGGGAAGGGAGGCTGAGGCCAGCATGTTTGTTCTTGGCTTTACAAATCACATTCCAGGCGAGTAAACCCTGCCATGGACCACAGGCTTTCGTTTCCAGGAGACAGAGTCTCTTTGAACCTACAACAATTTGGTCTCGGGGGCCAACCATTTGGTCTCTGGAGATTAAGAGTGGTCCTGGGGCCAGTTAGGAAGGCCTTTTTTCTTCAGCATCGGCTCTGAAACAGTAAGCTCAGTTCTGGTCTTAAAACACAGCTTTAGGCTACCGAACAAGCTGGTCTTACAGGTTAGTCACGGCAGCGACAGTCTGGTTCAAGAGCATATTTTAAGTACCTCACTAAATGAAACAGAATATCCATTTCCCTCTGCGGAAAAATCATAGAATGACCAGGATTATTAGATTTACGCTTCATCGTTTTAGACAAAATATTTCGCAGAATTTTCCACAACGAAGCTCATTTGTCCCCAGATCTTAAAGGGGCGTAAGCGGTAGCTTGACCTTGGCTCGTTTAGTTTTACTCTTTCTTGAAAACTTGACGTGATTTCAATTTAGAACGTTCGTTCATGTGTCTCTTTATGATTACGTGCTGATGTAATAGTAAATACTCCTAAGTCATGCCTACACAGGCCCTTACAGCAGTTCGATTCCTTCTTTTGGGAAAGCCAAGAGCTTATCGCCGTTCATTTGGATTTATCATTAACATACAGCAGGAAAACTCCGTCCCAACATCCTCCTCGGAAACAGTCGTGAAAACAGTACTGCGCGGCAAAATATACAAAGCAATGAGCTCACAGATATGGAGCAACCTTACGGTGTCTGATGGTTCACTGCACGCGAGGAACTAACTAACGCACCGTCGGTATACCAGACTGTTCCTCTGAGCCCAGGATGTAGGGTAATTCATACGTTCTTGAATGCCAGTGCTCGAAACAGGTAAGACCACGATCAATAAACGCGGACACAGTCTCTCTGTACACTGTTACGAATATCATTCGAATAAAAAACTCACCTTCAGTGAATACTAGAGTCAGGTCAGAGTTAACTCTCAGTGGAGTGTTTGTGATTTTATTTGCTCATTTGTGAAGGTGTAATGTGAGGATCCAAGCGACTGTTTCCCCGTTTGCTAGCGAAGGTTTTACCTCTCCACGACTCCCACACCAACAGAAAACTTCCTTCTCACATCCCTTTCCATCCTAACGTACACCTGTGCATTCTCACACTCGCTTATGGTTCCTCTGAATTAAGACAAACTATTCCTTTATTTTTTTTTTGCTTTTCAGTAATATTCCAAATCCTCACCAGACCCAATCACTGCTTCCTTCTTCAGTAAAAAAAAAAAAAAACACTAACTCAATCCTCTACCACAAGGAAAACTCCTGCTTGCTGCTTCTCTTGCTGCCGTATTCCTTAAGTCTCTCCTTTTACCTTCATCTTAACCTAAAGCCAACTG
This sequence comes from Panulirus argus, assembly GCA_038088735.1. NCBI lineage: Eukaryota > Metazoa > Arthropoda > Malacostraca > Decapoda > Palinuridae > Panulirus > Panulirus argus. Next base: position 7,598 of record JAYMFT010174677.1, read on the forward strand.
GCGAAAATTAGCCCAGGTTCCACACCGTGCTGTTCCTCCGCCCTTAACAGCTACCGTTTCAAAACTAACATTTCCAAATCCTAAATAATTTCCCGGAATTTCCCCCCTTAATCTCAAATAATTTCCTTCCCTGAAATGTTAAGATATATATTCTTTGCTTCTCGCTCAACAAGAATGAATCAAGGTAAACATAGGCTGACTGATGTTCAGACTCACCACCAGTAATCTTGCTTTTCCAAGAATTCACTGTCAGCTTCCACACCATTTCACGCCCTCCTCTCAGCTGTGCATGCAACGCTCAGCAGTGTCTCCAGCACTCTTGTAGTGCCTGCAACGCTCACCAGCGTTCAGCAGTGCCTGCAAGGATTAATATTTTTCAACTGGTCTTCAGAACTGCATTTTCTTTCATATGAAAATCCTAAATTCCATTTCAGCATCTTCTCTTATTTTCGTTATCAACAATATAGGTTCACCAACAGGACGACCATTAACACACACACAACCTTTGAATTTCAAGCTTTATACATAGAACCTACGTTAAGTTTCTCATTCCTCTATTTAAAACCATTAGAAAGAAAACGTAAAGGCGACCACATCATCAGAAATAATATCTGTCGTGTTTATAACCAGAAATGACTAACAGTATGCTTATTTTTTTTCCTAGAAAAGATTAATTTCCCTGTCAGAGGATTATTCATGTTTATTGATACAGTTGTGGTTTGTGTTGATGTTGTATGTTAATGGTGGATGTTGTGTGGTCTTGTGAGGCAGCGCCAATGCAAGAGCATTATGATTATCCCTGCTTGGCTTTATAAAGATAGATAGATAGATGCTCTCCAATGTTTTCGTTCTAGTAGTCAATATTTGCATAATGTTTTGTAAGATGAAATAACCAAATTCAGTTTTTACTTTTTTTTACAAATAATGAAAACAAACATGTCATTGTTCATAAATACTAATTAAGATAATACTCTTTAGTCCGTAATTATTCAAAAGTTTATTTTACATATCTAGTAATACTAACTGGCTAACACCAGCTATCTAATCTAATTTTTTTTCTTTCTGTTCTTTTCCACAGAAGAAAATAATCATCATCATATGTATCATAGTTTTGTTACTGATTCTGATCCTCGTCCTCGCTCTGACCCTGAACTAGCACACCTGGTGGTAGCCTGGCCTTGTATAACACACCTGATGGTAGCCTGGCCTTGTACAGCACAGCTAGTGGTAGCCTGGCCTTGTATAGCACAGCCGATGGCTGTTTGACCTTTCAAAGCACAGCTGTTTGTAGTCTGGCTTTGTATAGCATAGATGGTTGTAGCCTAGACTTCTACAGCAATGCTGGCGGTAGCCTGGCCTTGTACAGTACAGCTGGTGATTAACCTGGCCTTGTATAGCACAGCTGGTATTAGCCTGGTCTTCTAGAACACAAACAGTGGTAGCCTGGCCTTGTATAGCACAACTGGTGGAAGCCGGGCCTTGTAAAATAGGTAATGGTAGCCTGGACTTGCAAAACACAGTTGGTTGTAGCCTGGCCTTGTACATATAACACACCTGTTGGTAGCTTGGCCTTGTATAATACTGCTGGTTGTAGCATGGCCTCGTATAACACAGATGATGGTAGATTGGCTATGTCTAACACACCAGGAGATAGAATGGCCTTGTATAATACACACACCTAGTGGTGGACTGGCCTTGTATAACACAAGTGGTATGGTCAACACATCTGGTAGTAGCATGGCCTTGTCTAACACACCTGGAAGCAACCTGGCCTTGTATCATGTTATTCAGGTATCGGGGTCCGCTCCTATGGTGCAACAATCTTGAAAACAGTTATGTAGTAAACAAAAAAAAATGCATCATAAATTAAATGAAAGACTTTTTTAGAAAATGGATAATTGTTACGGAAACCTGAATGCATCATGACACTAATAACCAAGCCAAAAATAACTATTTGCTCATAACCACTCCCACAAAATGTCACTGAAGTCCGTCCAACAATTGTGAAAAAAAAATGTACAATGATCTCACTTAGGGACTAACTCTACTGCATGACCATTAGGTACTAGCATGAAGACCCAAAAATGGGACATGGTTAGCCAACAATTAAACTATGCAACGGTACTAGCTACGTGCCTTAAGTAATATCCGTACACATGCGTCTGCTCTGCATGGCTGTCTTGTTCATCGTCTAAACAGTACAAAATGTTTCTATGTAAGGACAGACTTAACCAATCCCCTATAAATCAAGGGTGTTCTAAGATCTGGTGTTTCTTATTTGCTAATATACTTAATAATGTACTTAACGTCAGTTCTACCTGTTCATAGTTACTCGACGCCAGAAACTATTTCTCTCTGCACCGTATGCATGTAATTGATCTGATTCTTACATAAGTGGTATATTACACTTGGTTAATAAAAAAAAATAGTTACAAATTCCACAGGGATGGGACAGTTCTAGCACTAAGGAAACTAATATTAATCCACTTTGACAAATTATCGTAAACGAACAACAGAGAAGTCTAAATAAAACAGAGCAGTCTACTTTTTTCTTGATGTATATAACCTTATTGGATATATATTTTTCTCACATTTCTAACATTATATCATGTATTCAACTGCTTTTAAAAAATCATTTGATGAAAGCCAGTGCAAACTTCCATTAACTTTAAAATTCTGACGTCATAATCCACCGGCAGACCATACCTATCAACGTCTTCGGCGGCTTGTAATTTCCTGTGTAAAGTGGCGCTGGTGCCCCTGATCACGGATAGCATTGTATACATAGGTTGAAGTTGATAACTAATCTTTTCTCCCTTCTGCTCTCTCTCTCTCGCTCTGTGTGTCTGTGTGTGTATATATATATATATATATATATATATATATATATATATATATATATATATAATTTCTCAAGGTAACTAACTCAGCATGCAAATCACAACCCTTTCCAATTAGTCTGCACGGTCCTTTTTTGCAATTTCTCATTTGCATTACAAACTTAATTCATCTGTACAATAAATCGAAACTGTTCCTACAGCTAGTTTGTGCAAACAAAGGCCTATTAAAGTGGATCTGATGCTTATCTGAATGTAAGACAATTGTTTATATAATCTGTAAATTTGTGATGCGTCCAGAATGCAATAATAAATTCAAGTTATATATATATATAATGATGTATTATTGTTACCACATTACACTCTTCATGTCAGTAATCTCTCCAAGCAGTAAGCTTGAAGCAACGAAGGGTGGCATACTTTAGGACAAATGATAAACATGGAATGGAAAGTTCAGCCGGCTAATGAGATGTTTTATCCAGCAAGCGTCTGAAAAAAACATAGCTTATTACGTGTATCTTTATTCACTGCACTTCTAAGTGCATGCAAACGCCTGAAGTGTACATACCGTATCTACCTTCCTGTCCCAGAATCACCTATTGTTAAAGCATAAATGCCGCACACCAAGTGAATCTAAATAGATTCAAATAACAGCCACTCACACAGTAATGCTTGGAGGATTGTACATCAGTTCCATAAAATTAGGATCAACAGTATATCCCACCGCATGGTAGTTAACTCTCTCTGACATCACCATACCTACTCATCCACCTATGACAGTAATTACTCGCAATCATCACCCTCAACACTTTGCCAAAACCAGTGTTCGAACCCATACAGAGACTCCAGACAAAATAACAAGAGGTCTCTATACTGATATCTCTCCCTTCTCTGCCGTAACGTGAATTTAATCCTCAAAGCAAAATACACGATCAAATGTTTTTTCAAGTTCAGAAACATTATTTCCAGGGAGTTGTAGTCGCTTATATTGTTTGCCGATACTAGTGTAGAACTGCTTTGTGTATTAGCAAGACGAAGCGACACCTCAGGAAACAACCACGAACACTGGGCGATCAGCACAAACCAAGTGCCCAATCACGAAACCGTCTTTCTCAGCTATTCGTAATACCCCATTGTCGACAAGCATGTTCCTCTATTGGCCAACAGCTCCTCAGACAATGAAATGTTAATAAATAAATGAAACTTTTGTGCTTCCTGACATCAAGTGGTTTTATTTTTGACAATTTATAAAGCTTAACATACTGTATATAAGACAAGCATTGATATTCGCACTGAGAACTATGTGAAAACGCGTGTGATAAAGCAACAGTTCCTGTAGTTGGCTTACAGTGGAGTACCCAAAGAGTTTACAAGACCAAAGTGCAACCCCGTTAGCGGCCGTAGCATCCTATTAAATCCCCCTCCCACTCCTTCCCTCACGTCCGCCCTCGCACCATGCCCCCCTTCCTCCTCCCTTATTGCTTTCGTAGTTTAATCCCGCATCCCAACTTCTTTCACTTCTCTTAGTCTCCCTTATTCCTAGCTTTTTATTCCCCTCTGCCTTGTCCCTCACGCTCTCCTTCACTTTCTTTGCTCTCTTCTGCCTTCCTTAACTTTTGTCCTCCATCTTCCTTCTTACAGCTTTCTTTCACTTTTTTTTTCTATGTTAGCTGAGACGGCACGGGCAGCTAAGGCCCTAATCAAGGCCATCCCATTAACGCTATAT
>JAYMFT010174688.1:0-12160 GCA_038088735.1 Panulirus argus
TATATATATATATATATATATATATATATATATAAGCTTCATTATTAATACAGTATTCATCTCCTTTTTGTATGCCTCAGTATTCGTACATCTGCATTTCGGGTCTTCTGTCTTTGTTTTCGTCTGTGTGGTATAATTTCACCTCATCAACATTCACACACACACACATACACACACAGACACACACACACGCATGTAGTCACAAGATCATATATTTAGCCTTAGAATTCCCTATCACAGAAGAGCTGAGTAAGATATCATGTTTACTGGTAATTACTTTCATCAAAAGTCCTCATCACAGTAGCTTCTTGTGAACCCACACGTAACCACAGAAGTCCTAAGAATTATCTCTTTTTATTTTTCATATTCTTAAGATCATATTTAGTCATTTTGTGTACTACTGACCCGTGGTCTTTGCTTTGATCATATACATGTAGGTTAGTGGAATAGGATGACAGGAAAGAGGAGAGAGTGTGGGAAGGTGGTCTTTGCTTTGATCATATACCTGTAGGTTAGTGGAATAGGATGACAGGAAAGAGGAGAGAGTGTGGGAAGGACGTAAATGTTCCTATGGCTGAGCTATTGACCAGTTCAATATAATGACCTTGTGTTCCCCCTCCCCTCCCTGCAGTAAGAACGGGGCGCCCCCCCTCAGGCGGGCAGCCAGCATCGACTCCCTCGTCGACAACAACGCCAGCAACAACAACAACAATAACAACAACAACAACACGAACAAGCCGTCGGTCCTGAGCGTGACCAAGTCTAATGGTCACCTGAGGTCCTACCTGCCCGTCTCCCCGGCCCTCTACAAGCGACCTAGCTTCAAGTTCGACAAGGGAACAGCACCTACAGGTAAGTTGAAGAAAAGTTCCTCTGTATTTCATGTCCTCCTCCTCTTCTCGAGGCTGGCTGGCTGGACTATTGGTACTGCCACCTGTCGGTGGGTGAAAAACACCTCTCTATCCAGCCTGCTAGTGTTCTCCTCTTTGCAATAAACTAGACTTACTGGGCCATGATAAGAGGCGAGTGGAGGGCGAGTGTACATATGTGTCGGCTCCGTCACATCCCGCCCTCCTCTCCTGAACCACGACACAAAGACACCGTTCGACTATCTCTTGTGATGCGGGTAGTTAAAATATTACTCCTTTAATGATGATCCTCCTGGTGGTGGCCGACTGTCACTGTATCATCATCACAAGGGGTGTTGATGGTTCCCTCACGTCTGCTGCTTCTGTGTCCAGGTCTTACTCTAAGTTGTACGACGCTGGCTGACTCAGCTGATACATTAAGATCTCCAGCATCTGATAGACCACGCGGCTGACCACTGCTTCCAACCCGACTTCGTTTGGCCAAACTCATTTTGGTAATGATGGCAGATATAGGGATATAATAAAGCCAATGAATTGCACAGGATCACATTTCCCTTCAAAATATTGATTGTTATTATTGTTATTATTATCATTATTATTATCATTATTATCATTATTATTGTTTTTATTATTATAATTATTGTTATTATTATCATTATTATTATTATTATTATTATTATTATTATTATTATAATTATTATTATTAATACTGTGTCTTTCCTCTTTGAGTATTAACATGTAACTGACTCGTCCTTATCACAGTCTGCATTGGACCAACCTCTTGTTGACCCCACCCTTCAGTTGACCTCAGCTTATCCCTGACCCCAGCCTCTTCCTGACGACCCCTTTGATTAACTTTCTCATTGACCCAAGCACCTTGTTGACCCCAGCCTTATTTTCTTCCCATCTTCTGCTTGATCCCGCCCTCTTGTTGAGCTTAATCTCTTGCTGACCTTAATCCCTTGTTGACCCCAATCCCCTGTTGACCCCACCCTCTTTTTGACCCAACCCTCTTCTTGACCCTACACATAAACTCTCACAATGTACGTATGGTCCATGAGGGAGGGAGACAGGTAATGGAGAATGGGGTAGGGGTGAGACAAAAAGAACACCATCATATGAAGAGCAGTGCAAAAAAAGACCTCAGAGCAATACTGTTTGCTGACCTTAACTGCAGCGAACATAGGAACATTTTTATGTCTCTTCAAAATAGACGTAAGGCCGGGTTGTAAGTACTCTCAACACCAGTGAGGTAACGACCCCGCTCTCGGCACAGATACTCTCTCAGCTAGAACACTGTTGTGCTCCAACCTTAGCCTCCAAGGCGGACGAAATCATAGACTTATTAAATGTGCCGAGATCTTTCACAACCCGAACTGACAATGTCAGGGAACTTGACCACTTGGAATGACTTCAAAAGCACTGAGGCTGTTATCTCTTGAACACAGACAAGAGAAATCATGATTCATATAATCTGGGACATAAGTTTCCTAGTGTGTGCTTGAAAGCTGTTCTTTATTTAGGACGACAGGCGTGAAGGACTGTAAAATACTGCATACTAAACTGGCCAGTGCACTGTGATTCAGTAAGGGAAAACAATGAAAATATCTGGTGGGGTCAAGAAATGTTCAGTATATTATTTAAAGCCATTAAAAACTCAAAAGATCGTTGAGTGGAGAAATTTTCAAAGGAGCATGAACGACTACCTTATGTGCTGGACCAGGCGGGAGATCGAATTGTGTCGGTAAAGGATAAGGGTTGTAGATAAAATGGAGGAGGCAGGTGAGGAGCGAGAGGTCTTTGCTCCCGGCGAGAGGGGACGTATACGAGACGCAAGGTAACCTGCAAACACGAGGGAGCGGCAAGCTCATGTTCCTTGATCAGAGGCAGGTTGTTTCTTTATACTAGCCGCTGCCGCCGCCGCCGCTGCTGCTTCTGGTGCTGGTGTTGGGTGGATTGTGTAATGTGTGTGGCCGCCGCCACCAGCAAGTAGAAAGCAGGAGTCATGCCGTGGAGTCAGTGGACCCTCTCCCTCCATGCTCATAAAAGGCTAGATAAGCCGATAGCATGACGCGCTCCGTTATTGGGTTATCGATACTTTGATCAACGGTAATTGGGCTCCGATATGACGCTTAACGTATTACCAATTTGTGCGGCTCAATATTTCCTGACGGTGATGATGCGTCCGAGATGAGAGAGATGAGATGATGAGGCCATGTTTCTCCGTGCCTACTGTGATGAAGGCCCCGTCACGTCATTCAACACAGTTGCCAAAAAAAGAAAAAATAGGTAAAAAAAAAGTGGTATTCTTAGTGGACTGAGGCATTCTTACGTAACTCTTGCCTGAGTTTATGACGGAGAATGAACTCTTACCAAACAAGAGCAGGGGAGACAGACGAGATCGCACGGTAACCTCACACTTGTGGAAGTTTTGGTCAGGTGTTTAACCTCTTTGTCTCCCTCACACGCACTTCCTTGTTTACCAAGGTTGTTTCTCTTTCATAATTTGGTCCGATGAGTAATCCGGTCCAGCCCTGACAGCAGCTCTGTCTTCTTATGTACTCAATTGTCTATTTTGTTTTAAATACCTTCTCAATCTTTTCCCTAACGATAATCAAACATTGCTTTACCCTTTGCCTCCTCATTTCTTCCATCGCCCCTGGTAACCCCCTTTTCCTCCCTTCCCTCCACTAAGCGTCCAAACAACCCCCCCCGCAACCCCCCCCCCCCCGTGTGGCACAGATTGCCAGGGGTCAGCAGGAGCGGCCCGGGGCGGCCAACAGCAGCAGGCCACTGTGGCCGCCTCGCTCGCCTGACTCAGTCACGCGCCATCTTCCTCCCTGCTAAGGGCCTCACCTCTCACACCTCCGTGCTTCATTCATGCCCTCGCTTGGCTCATTTGTTAAATGAAGATCTAAAATACTCTGCAGCATAACAGGGCATGACTGTTGATCAGTAGGGAACCAGAGACAACAACTGCGCACGCCAGAGAGCACCAACAGTGAGGAGGTGGAACACTGAAACCCAGTGGCCCTTCAGGTACACCGGACCTTGACCTGGCCGCCATGGTAATATCCACACTGCGTACCTATCTCTGCCCCTCCAATGTGGGCTCCATGAGGCTCGTCCTGCTCTACATTAACTTCATCTACGCCGTCGTGGTGGTGTCAGCGGTGATCGTGATCGGCCTCAGGTACCGCCAGAGTCTGCCGCCTCCAGAGAAAGAGGTGGAAATGTTCTATGACACCGTGTACTGAGGCGCGCCAGAGCGGTGGACGAGGCTCGGGGGTGGCGGTATACAGAACGTACAAGTGGAAAACAAGATTGGAAGGCTCTGCAGAGCTACATATGTGAGGTCGCATAGCCAGCCAGAGGCAGGATCATAAAACCCATTCGTGAGACTTTGTTTTTAGTAGTAGGAACCTCTCCGTCTATAGCATATTTCATTGTACGACATGGAGAGTAACCTCACCCCAGCACTGATCCCCCAGTAAGGAAGAACTGTGGTCATTTAACAGTAGCAGTGTACTCTCCAGCGTCACACCATGTCCATCGCACCGACGCCCTCAAACGAGACCACAGCGACGATGGAGCCCCGGAGAGGACAGTCGCTGCTACAGCTGGAGTTCACTCCGCCGTCGGGACTGTGCAACGAGCTCTTGCTCCTGGTGGTTCTGCTGCTGAGCTTCGTGTTGTGTGTGGCCACCATGTGGAGCCTCACGTACACCGCCATCGCCCTCATTCTCAGCTCACCCTCCGAACCGACACACCCAGTCGTCACATGGACGCCCTACTGAAGATGAAGCCTCCCTCTCTCCCTCTCTCTCTCTCTCCCTCCCTCTCTCCCTCCCTCCCTTCTCCCCTCCCTTCTGCTGCCTCTCTGCTCAGCTCCCTTGGGGTGGTTAATACTCACCTGCCATGACGATATTCCGACTCCTATACAGTAGAAGATAAGTCTTGGTACCACACTAATGGTGAGTCCTTGTGCCGTATTGATGGTGAGTCCTTGTACTGTATTCATGATGAGTCCTTGTGCCGTATTGAAGGTGAGTTTTGTGTTGCCTTGGTTTACAGTGAATCCTTGTCCTGTGTTCATCACGAGTCTTCGAATCCTGATTGTGAGTCCTGTTGTGATGTTGGAGAGTTCCTGGTATTCTTACTGTGTTTTCTGGTGATGTGTTGTTAGCGAGATGTAGTAGAGTCCAGACGCCTTGTTGATGTAGAGTCCAGGTATTTTCACAATTATGACGGCGGGACGTGACGTCGCATAGTAAATAAAGTCACTGTGGGAGAGAATCAGTGAGGAAGTATGTATGTGTGTGTGTGTGTGTGTGTGCGCGCGCGCCCCGCCTCCCGTGGAGACCATGTGTCGGCTATACACTTGGTGTGTGTGGGTAATAGGTCCACATGCTGTGTCACACAGCCTGGTGTGTGAGATTATAGATCTACGTGCTGAGTCCCAGCCTGGTGTGTGAGAAAATAGGTCGACATATTGCGTCACACAGCCTGGTGTGTGAGAAAATAGGTCCACGTGCTGCGTCACACTACTTGGTGTGTGAGATAATAGGTCCACATGCTGCGTCACACAGCCTGGTGTGTGAGAAAATAGGTCCACATGCTGCATCACACAGCTGGTGTGTGAGATAAAAGGTCCAGATGCTGCGTCACACAGCCTGGTGTGCGAGAAAATAGGTCCACGTGCTGCGTCACACAGCCAGGTGTTTAGCCATCACGTTTTTGCTGATCTGTGGCCAGGTTTGCCTCCAGCTTAGTTAGAAAGTATATCATTTTCCCTCGGGAAAGAGACGATGTTTTTGGTGACAGAGTAATAACTTATTCTACTGTGCATTGTGGCAAGATTTTAAATGCTTTATGTTACTGAGAATATTTGTGGAAATGTCCTGAGTGTGAATGGTGTCATTGGTTCCTTACTACACATTAGTCACGTCCTAGATTTACAGTCGCTGCTGCCTGCATTCGAGCGCGCTCACACACACACACACACACACACACACATATACACAAACAAACAAACAAAGTCTAAGCATCCTCAGTAGTAACACCAGATAGTGCGACCATGTTTACAAGTATTTCAGTGATACACACAGAGACTCCCTTACACTGTAGCCAAGCACAGGTGGCAGGGTCTCACTGAAGCCAGTCACAGGTGGCAGGTTCTCAGATGTCTTGGTCATGATAGGTTTAGTGTTGCTGAAAATTTAAGCAGAGGTTTTACTGTGGAAGGGGGAGAAATGCTGTCTGCTTATACTACTTGCATTGGTGTAAAAGTTCCGGAAGGAAGATTGTGTTACTGGGCATTCTTTAGAAAGACAAGCAGCATGTTCGTCAATGTGGCAAAAGTTTTCCAGGTTTATAGTTTGACGAAGGAGAGGCATAATGCAATTTACATGGCGGCTTTGGAGAGGTATGAGGCAGCTTCTATGGTGTGGTTGGAGAAACACAAGGCCGTTTATGTTCTGGCATTGAAGAGGTGTAAGGTAGTTTATATTGTGACGTTGGAGAAACATAAGGCTGTTTATATAGTGGCGTTCGAGAGGCTTCAGGTAGTTTATACTGTCGTGTTGGAGAAGCATAACGCAGTTCTTATGATGGCGTTGAAGAGAAATAAGACAGTTCATATGGGGGCGCGACAGAAGCATGAGATAGTTTAAATGGTGGCGCGCTAGAAATTTGAGACAGTTAATAGGATAGCGTTTGAGAAGCCCTGGGCCTTTTATGTGATAGCGTAGTAGAAGCAAGAAGCAAATAGTATGGTACCATTGGAAGTGTTTGAGGCAGTTTATAAATAGGTGCAACTGGAAATGCGTGAGGCAGTTTATGTGGTGCCATTAGATACAATGCAGTTTATATGATGTCATTGGAATTGCGTGAGGCAGTTTACATGATGCGGTTAGAAAGATGTGAGGCAGTTTAAAATATGCAGTTAGAAAGATGTGAGGCAGTGTATGTGGTGCCGTTGAAGAGGCATAAACTAGTTTCTATGGTCGTGTGGCAGAAACCTACAGCACTTCACGGTTTAGGAAGGGTGAGGTGTGAGCACTGTATATGGCAGCATAGGAGAAGGTTAAGGCAGGTTGTATGGTAGCATGGGAGAGGCGTTGGGCGGCATGGGAGATACGTGGGGCAGGTGAATTGGCAGCATGGGAGTGGCGCGGGGCGGCAAGGAAGAGGCGCGGTGTAGAATGAAAGAGGCGCAGGGTTGTTTACATAATCCATGAGTGGAATAGAGGCGCGCAGCTCTATACAGACCCCGGGGACATAAGAGAGCAGCGGCAGTGTGTGTGTGTGGGCCCCGAGGCAAGGCACTTATCCCGTGTGCGTGGAAATGACGCAAGGCAGCATACTCAACCTGCAGGCATGGAAAAGGTGTAGGGTAGTATACATTAGGTGGCAGAGTGGATGAGGGGTAGTATAGTATATATAAACCTGGGGAACGGGGGACGCATGAGGCAGTATACATATCGATGTACATGGGGGGCTGGGGGCGAATGAATACGTAAAAGTTTGCATGACCTGGAAGCATGGAAGTGTTGGCCTTTATACATAACTTGGTTACATGGAAGGAGATTTGTATACATGAGCCGGAGGCGTGGAAGATAGGCGAGGCGGTATACATGGCTTACGGCCACGAGAGAGGCGCAGGTTGTATACACATGACCCGGGGGCGTGGGAAAGCAGATATGAGGGCGTGTCTGGCGGGCCAGACACATTCCTGATGCGCTAGTAAGTTCTTTTCAAGGTGATGGTCCTCCTCCATCTGCAAGGGACTGTCCCGATCACGTTAACAGGTGGACTGTGTCACGCTTGGGTGGATTCACGCAAGAGGTGTTCCTGGTGAGGCCGCTCACACCAATCATGATATTATGAGTGGTGATGTAGCGGGGTCTTTCCTGGCCACCAGCCCCCGAGGATAGGTGAAGTGGCGGCAGCCAGGCAGGTGACACATCGCCCCAGCACTGGACTCAAGATGCAGACGATACTCTGAACCCCGCCACGCACATGAGCTAATCAGAGCGCAGACTCCACTTTCTTTCCCTGCAGGCCACGGGAAGATGGACCAGGACGCGGACACTTGTGCCCAGGAATGCTCGCCACCTTCCTCATTTTCCCCAGTCATTCAACTAGAAAATTACAAACGGGCGATGTTATCTGTGTTTTGTGGGATGATTTAGCTGTCGCTTTTACACTTGTCTGTCATGTATTGGTGGTAGGGACAGGGGGGTAGGGTTGACGGAAGACAGGAAAGGTGTTCAAAGATCTCAGTGTTGTTATCGCCGCTGTGGTCTGTGGATGCGGTAACTTGATGGACGATTTGTGGACCGTTGGTTAGTTTTAAGCACGAGCCTTCGTTCTTTTTTTCCTCTCTCTCACCCTATTAGCATCTTGGTTTGGCTGCGCATGAATGCTCGGCCTAACGCTGTGATGCTTTTTTAAGCACAGTGTAAACACAAAGGATTAGAAATTGAACGATAGGTAACACTCCACTAAATAAAAAAGTCGGCGTGGTCAGTGCGTGTCGGCCCGGTATAGGCTGCCTCATGTACGATCGTCGCTGTTTTCATAGAACTATTTTCGCCTTAGATTTCTTTATTCTTATTGTTACATGTAAAAATATGAAACTTCATCTTGCATTTGGTCAAGCAACATGGTTATGAGATACAAGTTACTGGCAAAACGTTTCGGGGTGATAAATCTGATGTGTTTTAGTGTGTGTGGCAAGTGGAGCCTTAGCGTAGTGAGAAGAGAATAGACCGTACAGTCGTAGCGTAGCCAGTGTCGCGTTTAGGTGTGGGTAGAGATGCTCTCCTTTATCCTGCTTATTACTGGAGATTAAGGATAAAGTGTAGTCGCTAATTGTAGCTTAGAGAAGACAACAGTTCTCCTGCGCATTACTATGAAGTGCCGTGTTGAAAGTTGTTGATGTGACAGTATGAGACGAAGTAGAATATGTTGAGTGCGGTGCTCACTGCTTACTCTGCAGGTTGCAAATACTGTGCGGATAAGCTTTTCGGGAGCTAGATGGAGGGAACAACCTGTCCCCCACTGGCCGATGGATTTACGTGAGAAAATTCCATCAAAAAGATGCAAGATTTAAATAAGTGATTGAACGTTAATTCAGCATTTGTGTTCGTAGCCATGATTTCTTTCCTTTGTTCACCTGTGTAGCTGATTTTGACAGAAATAGTTGAAAACTGCATGAAAGACCGAGTGATCCGTGGGTGTTCAGGCCGTGGAGACTTGAGCGATGCCTGAGGAAGTTATCCCAGAGCGTGGGAGGTGGAGGGTACAGTGGAGAGGTGCTGTGTACTGTGGTCAGCGAGGGGTGGTGACGGTGTAAGCTCAGCCTGGGGACGTGGCCGCAGGTGTAGGCGTTATATCGTGGCTCATGTGGGTGTGAACCAGCAACACTCCCTCAGTCCGGGTGTACTGCAAGGCCAGAGACATAAGGTAAGTCTTCATCACTGTACTGCACCAGCATCTGACCTTCAAACCGGATTACAGCATTCTTCCGGCTAATTGTCTATGTCTAGTTTGTTTGTGTATATGAATGCAATTACGGAAACTATACCACCACACTTTGACACATGAACAGTTGTGGCTACTGCCACATCTCAACAGAGCAAAGCAAAGCGGTCTGGCGTAGAAGGACGGACGAGTCAGGCTATATCATTACGGTTCCGACGGATCACTTGTCTGGGTCCCGCGTCTGCACGAGTTGATGTAATTTTTTTCCCCATGGTGTTATTGTCTGTCAGGTCCTTGCATATGGCGGTCACGTGATGAGCTACGCTGACGATATACGATTGTCATATGAAGACTTCTGTTGCCGGGATACTAACGATCTCTGATTGACATATAGCGTGTTGACAAGATGTTGACGGCCAGTGACGAATATGGAGGCCTGTGTTGCTAAGCTGCTGACGCCCAGTGACGAACATGAAGGCTTGTGTTGCCAGGTTGGTGACGCCCAGTGATTGCAATAAGTCTAATTGTGCTGACTAACTGTTGCCGTGCTAACTAAATGCTGACGCCCAGTGACTAGTACGAGGGGCTGTGCTTAGCTGCTGCTGGAGGTCCAATGACCAGCTGGTACCTGGACAGGATTGTTTTCTTTTTTGGTACAGTTTCTTGTGTTTCCCGCAGTTCCACCTCACCGCACGGTTTGCAGCAACTATGGTGCCTCATCATAAGGTGTGCAGCAGCTGTTGTGCCTCACCACACGGTGGAGAGTAGCTGCAGTCACCTTACTAAACAGTGGAGAGCAGTTGTTGCACCTCATTTCACAGTGGAGAGTAGCTATTGTACTCTACTTATGCAGTGGACATCACAATGATGTGACCCAGGATTTGGGTGTACATTAGCTGTCGTGTATCCTCACTGGATGTGAGCCCAGCCGCTAGATCTATATCTGTTGATGCAACCCGTGCTTCTGGACGTACATCAGCTGTTGTGACCCTGTTACTTTATGTATGTCAACTTTTGTGACCTCCCTGCTGCTAGGTGTACATCAGCTGTTGTGACCCCACCAGCTGCTAGGTACGCATCAGCTGTTGTGATCTCTGCTGTGGGAGTGCATTAGCTTCCTTGACCCCTGCTGGTGGGTCTACGTCAGCTGCTGTGTCACGTGAAAGTTTACAGCAGTCATTTTCCACCGTTTGACCTAGACATTTATACTGTAATGCAAAAAAAAAAAAAAATGTGAGGATGTGATGTGTATAGCTTAATGTCTCTGTTTTACACAGACACACATAAATAGTGAATGAAAACATTTAGTCTCGAGTGTTAAGTAGTAGTAAAGTGTGATGGGAAGTAAAGTGCATGTACTTTCGATGTGACGACTCTAACTTGCCGTGAGGGGTGGTGTTGGTGGTCAGTGTTGTTAAAGTAGAGGTTATGGGTTGGTAGTGTCTATGTGCAGGACTGGTCGTATCTCACCCTACCACACAATCACTTCACATACAATCTTGTACACACGCACCTCTCGTCCGTATAGACGCATTCAAGATCTGCCGTCTTAATGTGTGCCTAGCTCTGTATTTATATACATTTTTATCTGTATTAGCTAATTCTACCTATCTTTCTATCTCTGTATTTATGATCTTTCATCAGTTTGTCTTTCTGCCTGCTGCGTAAACTGCAATGAGGAAATGTGTTGTTTAATCATTTTATACACTCGGTTTTATGTTTTATATCAAAACATCGCGAGGTGTTGGTATGCTAAAGATGGGAGACCTTGGCCAGTGTTGGACGGAGTCAGCGTCCGTGATGTGCACGTGCCAGCCTTCCTCGCGAGCATCTCATTAAAGGATTACCACGAGCCACCTATCTCGTATCTCGGAGGTAAAGCCTCCTGCGGGTCAGTCAGCCGCGTCTGCTACCTGGGCCAAAATTTCATTGAGATGCACGAGCGTGCGAAAACACGTAAGCGTGTTTCCGCGACGAAGAATATACATAATAAAAGATATGTATATTGGAAGGTGAGGAGGGTGTTTAAACAGACTCTGTAGTTCCATTGAGCATAAGGCTGTAGTGCCGATTTTATACACCGACGCGCTACAGGTATTGTCAGACGGGGAGGGTACTGTGTACGGGTTCCCCAGCAGCCTAGCCGCCACTCAGCCGGGAGAAAGTCACCGCAGGAGGAACGTGTTCCTACTACACATTCCTGAACTCGCGGTATTTCCTTGTGGTCCAGGACCAGTCTGAGTCCGGCGGGCAGGTGTTGCCGCTACTGACGACCCCTACTCGCAGGCGGCCCTAATTTGGCCCACACCCGTGCCTCTGACTCACCGCGGCCTACACCCAACGCTGGACCGGCCCACATGCATACCTAGCGTGGGCCAATAGCCCTCGGGGAGCCGCGACACTGGTAGCCAGCTCAGGACACAACGCTGGAGGAAGTGGGTGCTGGGTGGCGGGTGGAAGTGAGGCCGTGTGACGGGTGGAAATGGTCTTGGTGGCTGGAGAGGGGTGAGGACGGGTGGAAGTGGGGCTGGATGGCGAGTGGAAGTGAGGCTGGGTGACGGGGGCACTCGAGGAACCGTACCTGCAGCATTTGGTATGCGGAATGAATGGTTAGTTGGGATCTCGTGGCGAGGGTTGGGATCAGATGTTAGTGACAGACTGTCAACACATGTACTGGTCTACCGCAATGTACGTCATCAGGTGACAGCTCTTAATTCTTCCCCCGTCCCTGACATCATGCCTTTCCTTATTCAACCCTCTCTCTCTCTCTCTCTCTCTCTCTCTCTCTCTCTCTCTCTCTCTCT
>JAYMFT010174699.1:0-12160 GCA_038088735.1 Panulirus argus
GTAGTTGCCCTTGACATATCCAAAGCTTTTGACAGGGTGTGGCATCAGGGTCTCATCTCTAAGCTCCCCTCTTTTAGCTTACCTCCCTCACATCTAGCTTCCTCTTCAGCCGCTCTATCTCTGTGGTTGTTGATGGATCAGCCTCACCCCCTTTCTCCATCAACATTAGTGTCTCTCACGGTTATGTCTTGTCCCCTATGCTTTTTCCACTTTTTATTGTCAAATTCCTCTCCTCCACAAATAACCAAGTGCACTCATATGCTGAAAACTCACCAACGCATTCATCCATATCATTCAACTCCACTCGTTCTCTCACTTGATATACATCTTGTTTCAACACTTCCTCAATAAATCTACATACTTGGACAGGTTATCTCAGTGGGTAGATGAAACCTTGTTAAGTTTAATGCCTTCAAGACCAAGCTTTGACCAAGTATTTATCCATCTCTCTATTGAAAGCTCCTCCTAACTCTTGTCTCTCCTCTGACAGTTCTATAATACCACCTCTTGACTCAATGAACATACTTCGCATTACTGTAACATCCACTTCTCCTTGGAAATCCCACAATATGGTAATAATTAAGTCTGCCTCTAAGAAATTAGGAGTTCTGTTTAGATGTTGTAACTTCTTTTCTTCCGAACAGTTGCTCCATTTAAACAAAAGACTAACTCGTCCTTGTATGAAGTACTGCTCTCACATCTGAGGTGGTTGAGTCAAGGGTGGTCTGACTTATAAACTCTCCCAGGCTAACTTCAAAACTTGACCTGCTTACCCTATACCACAATGTTGGTCCACTTTTCCTCTTCTTTAGGTATTACTGTGGTTTCTGCTTCCAAGAGCTGGCTGCTTGTGTGCCTCCACCACTAGCTAGACTACGCAAAACTCTGCAAGCTGCTGCATCACATGATTAGAGTGTGGCCACTGGCAACTCAAAGGTGGGTCGTTTTAATAACTGTTTCTTTCCCTGCACCTCGAACCTTTGGAACTCTCTACCTTCTCATGTCTTTCCCAATAACAATGACCTGGCACATGTAAAAGACAAGTTTTTCATTACCTTCAAAATTTGTAAATTCTTTCCCTTGTCACTTCTTTTTGCCTTTCATAATCCTCTCTATATTTCAACTGAAGCCCAGCCTTGATGTGGACTTTTATCCATGACTGGGGTCTCCAATAAAGAAAAAAAAAGATAGATATGATAAGGATTATACAGCCGATGTTGCCGAGACTCTAACTGTACACAAGAAGCTTTCCTCTCACTGCTCTCATTAAAACTGGAAGACGTGCTTTGTCAGTATGAAGAGACGCCTTATTTCATATTGAATTCAGAATTAAAACCAGGAAAGAATCCTATATTGTCAATTACCCATATAGCATGACCCTCGTGTGCAGACAGGTATGCCCCATGCATGCTAATGATTGTGATGATGATTCAGCAGTTGTCAAACCGTTAGCAATAGGAAAAGTTCTATTCATATGCTATCCACCAACAGAAGCAGGGAGGAGATAACAAATGAAGTGTCAACAAATGTCAACAATCCAGGTATAAGCTGAGTGTGCATGGAACGCTAGATTAAATGTGTGTACAGTGACAAATAAAGTTCATTTACTTTTTCTTTCTAACTTTTCTTTACAAGTTAAAAAAAAAAAAAAAAAAAAAAAAAAAAAAACTATTGACTTTTCTAAATTTTTCAATAATCCACTGTCCTGAGGATTTAAATTAAACTAATACTTCTTTTCTTTACATCCTCCCTAACCAGCTTCTTGTCCTGGCCACTAGTTACTCGGGTAATGCATTTAATGAAGTACTGTTCACTGTCATCATCATCCAGCTGATTTAGAAACTTGAAGGCTGTTATCTGGCTCCCCCCTCTTCTCTCTGCCATGGTGGCCAGCTTTGTAGCCCTCAGCCTTTCACTGTAATTCCTTTCTCTTAATTCAAGTAACATCTTGGTTTCTCTTTTCTGGAGTCTTCCAATCAGATCATTGTGCTTCAATTGGAGCAATGATCAGAACTGTGAAGTATACTCCAGTTTTTTTCTGATAAATGTTGTGATTAACTCAAAAAATATTTCCTTGCCAAGATGCTTGAATGTAACTTTAATATATGCCAGAACACAGTTTACCTCTTTCAAAATTTTCATGATGTGTAAATCCAATGAGGCCTTCTTTCATTGTGTCAAACTCATTAACTTGCAGTTTTACCTAATATCTCTCATCATCCATTTTTCAAACCAACTTTGGAATTCATCTACATCCCATCTGTAAGCTAGCTAATGCAATCATCTTAACTCTTTGGTTTTCACATTACCTAGCTATTCTCCACAAACATGTTTAGGTAAGAGTTCAGTCCATCAAAGGCCCAAGAGCAAGCCCTGATGTATGCCACTTGTGACCCCAGCCCATTATGCGAGTGCTCCTCTTACTTGCATACTTTGTTCTATTACACTAAGGTAATCTACTCAGTGAAAGAGTTTACCCCTTATTCCTACCTGTAGCTGTAGCATCTCATTCAACTTCTAGTGGTGTACAATATCGAAAGCTTTCTCTTAGTCCAGGAACAGTCTACCTATAGTTCTCTTTGACCAAAGATTCCAACTGGATGACCCCCTTTCCATTAAACCATGTTGTATTCCTGTGAGGTAGTTTCTCCTTTGCAAGTAGTCATGTATTTCTTTTCTTATCATCTTTTCATGTAGTTTACAAACCACACTTGTTTGTGAAACTAGCCTGTAGTTACGCACAATTTCTCAATTACCTTAACACAGGCATAATGTGTGCCCTCTTTCGAATCTTTGGAACCTATCTTATAATATTTTGAGTGGCCTAGCACATTACTTCACCATCTAAACTTTCCCCATTCCACTTATCAATAATGAGGGCAATACTTTCCTTCTCAGTGAAAACACTTCTAAATCTATCATTCATCTCCTAACAATTTTTCTTGTCCTCTTTGAGTTCTTTCCTCCAAATTTCTTGGCCTATTTGGCTGCTCTTTAACCAAAAACGTGCTCTTAATGAAATTACACAGAATGGCTGTACACTGCCTTTTTCCTTATCTACAATGTTCTTTTCAAAATCTCTGCTCCTGGAAGCACTCATTGGCTGTACACTGCCTTTTTCCTTATCTACAATGTTCTTTTCAAAATCTCTGCTCCTGGAAGCACTCATTTCTAACCCTCCTGTATCTTTGAAATAAGAGTCAACTACGATGTCAACTGCATCTCCTCCACAGTAAATGCATAAGCTCTTTTGCTGTTTGGCATTTCATGCTGAACTACATCTCTCTCCTCTTCGATCTTCCACCTCCATCAGTGTCCAGAGCTATTCGTACTCTGACTCCTTCACTGTAGATTTAACAGAACCTTCTATATCATTAGTCTACACTCTTGTTTTTAGAACTCCCCTTTCCCATGCTGTACCCTCAAAGAACTACATCAGTTCTACAAATATTACACACCTCTATTTCCTTTTTGGGAACTGCACCCCCTCTAACACCCTTCTTCTCTTCCATCACATGGTCAAAATCATGAACTATATGATCACTCTTCAAACAGCTGACTTATATCTGATATGTTCCATTTCCATGCTAGTATCTGTAAAAACAAGGTCAAGCAGAGATGGTGCATAATTCCCCCAAAGTTCCTGTATGCACCAAGATGTGCTGATACAGGAAGTTCTCCTGTATTAATCTTCTAAACTTGTCTCCATGACTCTTTATGTCCATAAAAATCTAAGTTTTCCCACTCTAATTCCCGATAATTGAAGTCCCCCATCATAAGTATTTTACCAACTCTAAGGAAGGAGTGTCCTCCTGTTTCCTTCACCATCCTGACTGTTCCTTTACTGTTCTCAGAGTTCATCTGTACCGGGTTACTTAAAAGGTTGTAGTTTAAAACTATCATTATACAGTTCCCACAATCATTCAACCCATTACGTAGTACAGTCTAACGGTGCCATCCACTTATATTTTCACAGAATGGTCAATGGGCCTCAGCTGAGAATTGAGGGCTCTGGTTTTGGTGAATTATTCATGACAGATAGAAAATGGATGTGAAAAGAATTTGGCCATTCTTCATCTGTTACTGATGCTATCTCATAACAGGTAACAGCACCCAAGCAAAAAAAGAAAATTTTGTTTCAGCTTTCCTGTTTGGGAGAGAAGACTGCAACCTTACAAAATGTCTTAAAACTGACCACACTAATGTGGAGTGAAGTTTGCAATAATTCCACTCAAAAGAATCCCAGCATGTGCATATAATACTAAAAAAACAATTTCTATGTCCTTACCTTAGTAGTGTCAGCAGGTAGAAAACGCTGAAAGTTAGCAGGGATACTTGATAAGGTTTCTGGTGGGAGGTTCTGTGCCAGAAGGCTGACTAACTGTTTGAGATTATTACGTTCCAGTTCCAACCACCGAACTCTTACTTCCAGATGGTGCTGACTCTGCTGAAGACTCTGCCCAAGGAAATTCAAGTAGTTAATTCGTGACCTTTAAAAGCTAAAACTGAGGTTACTGACTTTAATTCAGGATGTACTTCAGCACTAAATGTAATGATATTCCAGTGCTTTTCACGTTATAACATAATCACCGCCTTTATAAACTGAAAACAGAACAGTTTCTGCACTCATTCGTTAACAGTATACTGATTAATTAAAAGAATCTGACCACTTCTTATTTTCACATATATAGAACAAAGAAATGTTGTCTACTCTTTATCTTGAACAGATAACTCTTTGAAAGATTAATACCCCTCTATCATCTATATGTATCATATATGTAATGTAATACACTACAGGTAGGATACTTAATAAAAACCTTTTCCATGTTTTTGGTCAGCAAGCACAACTACTACATGTGTCAATGATCCAATTCTAGATGGTGGTTTTCAATTACAAGGAAGAATCAGTTGCCAAATTTCATATAAAACCAGCTTTGTTGGAGCATCAGAAATATCCTCATCAATCTTACATTGAAAAAAGTAATCTAAGGAAGCCTAATAAAAGGCCTACATAACTTAGTAATCCTTATTATGAAAAACAGTTTTTATCATAAAAAATAAAGTTTGGTAAGGATTTAAGTACTGATGCAAGGCTCAGCACAATCTTTCAATAGGATTTCTGAATAGATATATATGCACATGGTAAAAAAAAAGTATCTCCCAGATGGGTCCAGTTAATTTTGAAATACTCAATACAACTCATGATGTCTTAGTGGGGTTGGTAAGTGTTAATGTGAAACAGATTTCCTAATAATTATGGTACCCCATTTTATGATTATTTTCATTAAAATATGAAATCAATATACAAATACAACATATATTGTGACAAATGACAGGAAAAGTAGGACCACCAATGTGAAGTCATAACAATGGGCATCTCTCAATATCCTTCGTCCAACATGCAATACTGTTTCACACAAAAAGACGGAAGATAATCTTTTACTCTACTCTCATTCTGATCAGAATACAAGAAGACTTTATTCCAAATACAAAAATTTCCCAACTATGAACAAATATATGGAAAATTCATAAAATAGTTTCTCTTGCACTAAACTGAAAGAAAAGTGCCTACACTTCAAGGATGGCAACCGTAACAACATCAGATGACTAGAACTTATTCTACCTCAACAAACATAAATCCTACATCTGGCTCTTAATCTATCCATTTATGCAATATACGCATTCTCAGATCCAACCTAACCTCTTGCAAAGGGTATCTTTCACTTCTTAACCTGATCATCTCTCTGAAACCCAGTTGTCCAAGGATGTCTCTCCTCTCAACTTTCCCATCTCCAACTAGAATTTTTATCATCATATCTGCTCCAGGGGAAGTGTTTATGACAAGTTCAGTGCAAAAAATACATAATGCTCACCTCATGGATCTCAAGGGACCCAATATCAATGCAATATGGCTTAAACTTTCCTTCCCTTCTGCAATTTTGCTTCTATGATCCATATATTTCCCAAAAAATACTCTAACTACGACCAACTCTTTGGCTATTAGACTTTCTGCCATGAGGCCCTGCTCTTTTCACATGTAATTACTGAAATCCTTTAAGAAGATTTCAATGTAGGCTCTACTGTCACTTCTTGATCTAAAGGAATTTATCATTTCCTTTTTCATGGGTAAAAAGCACACCAGAAGCTGCAAGAGGCCCATCAAAGGAGTCCTGGGGTAATACAATAAAGATAATTCTTTATTTTTCATGTTGAAGACTCCAGTCACAGACAAAAGTCCACATCAAGGCCAGGCCTTAATTAAAATAAAGAGAGAATTATAATTGCAAAGATAAAGATTCAGCTCCATCTTCAAGTCAAAGATATGAACTGGCACACTTTGAAGTTTAATAAACCTATTCAAATTCTAATGTTATTTAGCTATGGTGTTGATAAAAAAATCTGAAATGTAAAACTGAATAAATGGATGGATACTCAATTTGAGTCCATTTCTGAATCAAAACTTAATTTGTCAATAATGAATTATCTTAATAACTCTCAAAAAAATAACAACAGCTTGCAAAAGCTACTGATAAGATACTAAAGTTCAGGATGGATCCAAGTGTGGACAGAAAATTCATTTGTATCATCGTGCCTAAACCAAAAGCCAACCAGATAATGATGCTCAAACTCTCCCTTTTAGAATAGTCAAGGGTAAGATAAGAATGGAGTATGGTAAGTATGCAGTTAAGTCATGTAAAGAACCTTGTCTTTGATGAAGAACATTATGAACAATACCTTCTCTTTCTTCCCATTACCTTCCTCTTATCTCCTTACTGTACATGTATCCCCTCACTTCCTTCCCTTTCTTTGTTCACTATCCATAGCTTTCCTTCCTGAAATAGGAACACACACTCAGGAAGGCTCATACCTGATTAGATGTTTCAAGGGCATGCTGATGGGAGTTTGAATGATGAAGCTGTTCCAACAAATCTAAATTCTGTCTCTTAAGATTCTTATTTGCCTCTTTCAATTTGTTGAGGTCGGCATCATTCTGAGGAGATAGGGCCAGCTCCTCCTGTAGTACATGATACTCAACTTCATAAGCTTGTAGCTCCTGGCTTAAAGAACACTCACATGCCTGTAAACAGAGATACTGTATGCTGAATATGTTATACTTGGGCCAGTGGATGGTATTGTAGTCGATTTCAAAAGAAAGGGGTTGACTGTGTTGTTGGTTGATTAGTTATGATTTTCAATGTATATATGGATCATGGTGAGTTTCCTGATTGGCAAAATTCATGTATAGAGCCAATGTGTAAAGGAAATGGGGATAAAGGTACTTGGTAAGTTGTATGGGAGAATAATGACTGAGAAGGTGAAGACATGTCCACAGCATTAGACTAGGGAGGAACAGTGTGGTTTTAGAAGTGGTAGAGGATGTGTGGTTCAGGTGTTTGCTTTAAAGGAACAGAAGTATTTGTATACAGCATTTATGGATCTGAAGAAAGCATATAATAGGGTTGAAAGAGATGCCCAGCTTAATTCAGATGTATTTTCTACAAGGTTACCTTGTTATTTGCATGTTAACCTTGCCATATGCTTAAAACACAACTGATTACTTTGACAATATTTTTCCTGTAATGCATCAGTAATGTACACATGATGATCTCATGGGATCAAGTGTATGAATGGCATAATCTTCCTTGTTGGATGGACTAATCTAAAAACAAAGTATTTATAGTAATAATACAATAATGTTCTTCAGCTTTTAACACTTCCACGCACTGATGATACACTATTTATCTTCCGGAATATTCACTCTAGCGTGCAATGAATGCAATATGTGTCTAAATCTCAAAAAATTCTTTAAAGATCCATTTTTTGCTCTATAGGCACATACTACAGTTTGAGTGCATGTAAGCCTTTTGTAGGGAATGAATTCTCAAAAGAATGTGTAAAAAGAAATATCCTACATTATCACATAATGTGAAAATAGAAATGTTTACAATTATTTACAGTGGTGTTCAACAACCCACTTTGTAGTGATGATGATGGTATAAGATTTACAGTTTAGTATAAATGGTATTACTGAACAATCATTTACAACAAAAGCATGTTAAAACCAATGTAAGACCAAAAGCAATATCACAAATTGATAATTACAATAAATATTTGTGTTAGTGGTAGTATGTATCTCAACTAACTCACACTAATCATGAAGTTAGTTTAAGATGTACTATTTGGAATGCATAACATTAAAGTGGTGTACTGGTTATCATTCCAGACCATGATGCATTCAAGGGCTCCCCAGGATCGAGAGTATGGGTTCAAATCCTGATTGCAGCAATCAGTCTACAGTCAACCCAGCTGTTCATCCACTCCTAGGGGTTAGTCAATAAAATGGGTACCTGGCTCAGGCTATGGTATATTAATACTGGGGTCGACATGCTGTCAGTAGACTGAACCAGGGCATGTGAAACGTCTGTGGTAAACCATGGAAAGTTCTGTGGGACCTAGATGTGGTTAGGGAGTTGTGGTTTTGGTGTATCAAACATGACAGCTAGAGACTGAGTGTGAGCGTGTGGCCTTTTTCGTCTGTTTCCTGGTGCTACTTTGCTGACGCAGGGGAGGTGGCAATGCTATTTCCTGTGGGGCGCGGTGGCATCAGAAATGGATGGAAGCGAGCAAGTATGAATATGTACATGTGTATATGTGTATATGCATGCATATGAGTATGTATGTATATATGTATATATTGGTATTATATGTATGTATCATGCATATATGTGCATGTATGTATATGTGTGTGTAAATGAGTGGATGTGTCTTTCTTTGTCTGTTTCCTGGCACTACTTCGCTGATGCGGGAAACAGCGATCAAGTATAATAAATAAATAAATATATATGTACATAGGTGTCATGTGCTATGCACCGAAACCACAGCTCCCTATCCACATCCAGGCCCCACAGACCTTTCCATGGTTTACCCCAGATGTTTCAAATGCCCTGGTTCAGACCACTGACAGCACATTAACCCCAGTGTACCATATCATTCCAATTCACTATATTCCAAGCACACCTTTCACACTCCTGCATGTTCAGGCCCTGATCACTCAAAGTCTTTTTCACTCCATCCCTCCACCTCCAATTTGGTCTCCCACTTCTCCTTAAAGATGTAGAACAATTGATAGCTCCTACTTAGGTTGAGATGAGCAAGCTAATGATTCCTTAGGGAAAAACAACCTACTCCACATAAGGCATCAACCAGTAATATCAAATCCCACAACCAAGGCTCCAATAAAGCACTCAATCTTCGTGTTTCCACCTCATATAAAGAATGATGTTCTGAAGGAGCAACTTCTCAGGCTTATACTAAGAAACTTTTGGGTTGGTTTAATAATTTTCCACAAAAAAATTATTCTAAATTTCGTAAATTCTTATGCCTAGACACACTAAGAACTTTTCTAGATTCTTATGCCTAGAAACAGTTAATGCACGCACAGCATTCTCTACAGTAAGAAAATTTTTGAGAAAGTCAAAGCCTCTTTAAAATCATATCATATGGGAGGAAAAAAAGAAAATCACATCACAGAATAAAACACTGCAAAGTATGCTAAGTCTTTTAATAGCTCATTACCTGAGAAATTATATTTCCCATCTGTTGGATATGAAGACTAGGCATAGATGTTTTCAAGCAGTCCATGATTTGTTCAAATGTGTCACAGGCCAGTAGTGCTTCTTCGTGAGTCCTAAGGAGCACAAGAGCTACTCGAAACACTGCCTCCATACCTTCCATGAAGATCAGGTCTAGAAGATATGATTATTGATACATACAAAACAAAGAAGTTTTAGTCAACAGAAAATACTGTACTTAAAAATCAATGAGTCATAGAATGAAAGCTTTGGACAGGCAGCCATTGTTCTGCCAGGTAAATAGTTACTAACAAAACTGTAAGTTTTGTGACATGCAATTCACAAACCCACCCAATCATGCACCACCAATTTGAATGTCACCTTGTTCACTAACATCACTGCCTATCTTGACCACGTTGACATTTACTCAGCACTTTAACATGTTGTTAATCAGCCTTTCAATGTACAGTCAAAAGGCAGCATGAGCTTTTCACTTTCACACAAAATCACAACACAAGAAATCTCTTTATCAAATCCATTTTTCTGCGTAGGACCGTCAAGTCACAAAATCACAATATAAGAAATCTCTTCATCAAATCCATTTTTCTGTGCAGGACTGTCAAGTTTTAAAATCTAAGGCAATATATAAAATTAATGAACAGTAACCTTTACTCTTAAGCAACTTCAATTAATCCACCTACATAACATAACAGAGAAGTGGCATACTTCTTACTGAAAAGGGTCATATAAAACCAGATTCTCTTAAGAACTTAACAATTACATGTCAATTATTAAACCTTAGCAATGTTTGAATAAAAAAAATTACTGATTTTTTACCACATATTTTGAAACTAAATGAATCTACTGGTATTCATCTTTAACATTTAGAAAGAATAAAAGTATCATTTAATATGGCTACCACAGCAAGATGAATGGCATTTTTTTGTACAAGAGCTAATCAATCAGTATTTCTCACCAAGAAAAATCTTAAATAAAATTTCACAGGTAAAAGAAACTTCAATCAAATAAGATTAGATAACCTTCATTAACCTTATTTATACGGTGAAATTTTACAGAGATCACAGGAATATCAACTATAAAACATAATTTGAGGAGTTCGTGAAGTGGGAGGTATATACATAAGCTGTTGATTTTTGGACTATATTAAATTCTAACAGAAGAAAGGATAGAAAAGGAAGAAATTCAGATAAAAGAATTCCTATAACCTACAGACTTGGCAAATGCAATGTCTGAGATCTAGGAAAAAGAGAACTGGAAACTCTAGCCTGGATAAAAGGGGAAAGCTAAGTGTTATCAGTGTATGCTAATAAAACTTGCTGGCTATGTAGAATTCCAAGGAATTTTCACCATATGTGGTAAACCACAGGATGACCATGTAAACAATAACGAAAACATTGAGAAGGCTAAAAACTTTGGGATAACGCAAGAGACTACAGAGCAGATCAGCCTTACCACTAGCACAGAGAGGACAGGTATATTAACAATTTAACATGCACGACCTCCCTTCCCTAAATCCAAGCTATCTCTCCCTTTACCATTACCTATGAGGAGATTTTACCATTAACCACAGCTAGCAAGCAGTGCTTACAACAGTTCTCTCTAAACAAAAGGGATGGCGGGGTGGACTGTTTGTATCCGGATTGCCAAAAAAAGCATGAGACAGAGTGCTCATGGGAGGCTGAATAAGAAGCTGGATCACCTGACAGGAATAAGGGGGACACTCCTTCAATGGATAGATTACCTCAGTGAAAGGTAACTGAGGATACATATCAAAGGAACCGAGATCACCAGCAAAGTACCATAGGGTTCTGTCCTGGTACCTTTACTCTTCTTGATCTATGTAAATGACTTGCCTGAAGGTATGGATGGACTCCTACCTAAATATGTTTGTAGATGACGTAAAAGTTATGACAGAAGCGTAAAGTGAGGAAGATTGCATCAACTTACAAGGGGATGTAAACAGACTCCAAAGTTGGTTTAATATGTGGTTGATGAAATTCAACCCAAGCAAATGTAAAGCAATGAGAATGGGGCAAAGTGAAAGAAGGCCTCAATATGATTATTAACAAGTAGGAAATAAGCTTTAGGATTCTACGAGTGAGAGGTACTTGGGAATGAACTTGTCCCTAACCTATGCCTGAGTCCCATAAAATGAGAATAATTGGGGAGACAAATTATCTGCTGGTAAATATCAGAATAGCCTTCAAGTATATGGATCTGGAAATACTTAGCAAATTGATTATATCCTATATAAGGCCAAAACTAAAAAATGCTTCTTATGGTCCTCCATGGGGTAGCAATTAGCGTTCCTGACCATGATGCATTCATGGACCACACAGGGTAGAGCATATAGGTTTGCATCCTGGTTGTGGCAGTCAGTCTACAGTCAACCCAGCTGTTCATCCATCCTTTGTGGTTGATTGGTAAAAGTTACTTGGCTCAGGCACAGGGGAAACAGAAGAAGGAGTCAGGCAGGGAGTGCTTATCCTCCTCGAAGGCTCAGATTAGGGTGTCTGAACGTGTGTGGATGTAACCAAGATGAGAAGAAAGGAGAGATAGGTAGTATG
>JAYMFT010174710.1:0-12160 GCA_038088735.1 Panulirus argus
ACGCACAGAGATACAAAAATATTGTGTGTGTGTGTGTATATATATATATATATATATATATATATATATATATATATATATAATTGTTATTTACAGATGACAGTATTAATTATACCACAGAGCTATTTATGCGTGTGAGAACTGGTCTTATGTGCTCAAGTGTATTCAACCCGCGGCCTGAAAAGGTTATGCTACTGTACTCAAAAGGGTTGAGTCGTCATGGCCCAAAGGGAATTAATAGGTTGTGCGCTTGTTATTGTCACTGAGTCTGCGCCTTCAGTAGTGTCTGTAATACCTCCTAAATACTGGTTATGGGATTAGATATGAGGACGTACACTCTCGAGTGTATGAAGTCCTTTCTTCTTTTTTTCCTTCGGTGTATTTTTGTACTGAGTGGATGCAAGATTCATGGCCGTCCTCCTACTGCATCTCTTCCCTGGCAGTAGCCCAGATAACCGCCACCCTCCTCCTCCTCCTCCTCCTCACAGAAGATATTTGGTGATGTGTAACCTCCTTCCCCCGAGGGCTGTATACCGGGTTCGCTCACCGGCTTGGCTCTGGAGCAGGTTGCCTCCGGAGGCCGCCACCACCACCTCCACCACCACCCGCGGTTATGCCCTTGGAGGCCGTCACACCCTAGATGATTCATCCAACTGGTTATTACTCCCATGTAGTCCTCACTCTTCCTTTCCCAGGTGCAACTGGCAGGAGGAGGTCGGTACTCTGAAGACCCCGGTGGGCTGGTGGGTTGAGGAGGAGAGTTCTGCTGTACAGTCCTGTCTCCATCCATGGTGGTGGGTGGTGAGGAGGCTTCTGCATCACTGTCCTGTTTCCATCTATACTTGTGGGTGGGAAGGAGTCTTCTGCACTACTGTTCTGTCTCCATCTGTACTTATGGGTGGGAAGGAGCCTTCTGCATTACTATCCTGTCTCCATCTATGCTTGTGGGTGGGGAGGTGCTTTCTGCATTACTATCCCGTCTCCACATATAGTGGTGGGTGGAAAGGAGCCTTCTGCAGGTGGGTGGGAAGGAGACTTCTGCCATACTATCCTGTTTCTATCTATACTTGTAGGTAGGGAGGAACCTTTTACTTTCCTATCCTGCGTTCATCTTGTATACGTAAGGAATATAGGATACTCTTACTTTCCTCCAGCAGGTACCCTTGGTCATAGACCACTTCTGTTGTTTATCTCTCTCGTGTAATTCCCCCCTCAACACCATCCCTCACCACTTGCCTTGTTGTACTTAAGCTGTAATGTGTTGCCCAGAGCTGGATGTTATTACCGTCTGGCCTCCAGTGTTAGGATTCCTGTGTCTGGAGTGTTGTGTGTTGTTACTCGCTCACCTGCGGTGTGTTTCGGCTTGTGGTTTTCACATACGTGTGTCGTCTTTATTCACATTCCTTCGTTGTATCATCGCATTGTTTTCACTTCTTTTCTACAGACCAGACGGACGCATGCGCACACATACAAGCACACCGCTTTCAGTCACGTCTCTTAAAGTGTCTTACATTCTGTCTCTCCTTCGTATTAGTATCCCGTCTTCCTTTTGACTCATTCGTCTCATTTCTCCGAAACACTCACTACCCTTTCTCCTCCTCCTCCTCCTCGCTCTAATGTATAACATCTTCCACGTGGCTTATCTCAGTACTCTAGTATTCTTTATGTTTTCTTTTCTTTTCTTCTTTCTCATTCGTCCGCCCTTTCTTCCCCCTGAGGTATTACTTCTTCCCGTCCCTGACCCCTTCCCCTCCCTCACTCTCTCTCTCTCTCTCATCCCTTTCTCCCCCTCCCCCCACCCTGTCCTGCCCCTTCCATCATCCATCCCACTCTCCTCCTCCCTCCCTCAGGCCACCACCGCCCATGCCCCTTCTCTGTGGTTGGCGGGGTCGTCCAAGAGTACGCTGTGCTGGATGCCCCGGGCGATGGGCTCTCGCCTCAAGTGGTTCTGTGTTCGGATCTCTGCACGGGACCTTGACTTGAGTTGTCGATGTACCGAACGCAGATCGCTTTTTTTCCCCACCCTGAGAGACACCAGTGAGAATTAACGTAATATATTCTTTAATATACGTACGAAGAGTCATAGAATTAAAGATATCCATTAGTAAAACGCTGAGGACGACGGTGGTGACTGAGGCGGGTCGGGACGGGGGGATGAGGACGAGTGTTTTCTTTGTGAGATAAGACTGGAGTGTAGAGTGTGTGACACAAGGAGGAAACCAAGAGAAACCTTTGTGTGTTCTTAGTCGGTGTGTGATTCCCAGGACCACGGCGGAGACTCCCCGAGACCGTTGGCTTAAGCTCAGATTTAGCAAATACTTGGCTTTATGAGGAGGGAGGAGCCAAATTAAGACGAGAAGACGAAATCTAGGGGAAGGGAGTTGTTGAGGCGATGGTGGTGGTGACGGTGGCGCGTTGTAGCTGTGTCGGTCCGGGTTGATGCGGTGGTGGTTGTGGCGGCGGTTGTACTTGTGGCGGTAGTCAGGGTTGTGTTGGTGGTTTTGTTGTAGTTGCGATGGTTGTAGGGGCGGTTGTAGTTGTGGGAATTGTGGCGATGATGCTCGTCCAAGAACCTCTTGCATTCGCTCCATCGGTATTCCACCCCCGTAATCAACCTCTGTTAAGCATGTTTCCATCGTCACTGTCCTCCCTCCCTTACAGTCTGATCTGCCACTGCACGTACCTCATTACTCCCCTCCTCATCACGACCGATGAACTACCATTCTGTCGACTCTTTTTTCTCCCATCACCGTTGCCATATCATGAACACATGTCAGCCATCACTGTCCAACAGCATTCTCTTTCTTTCCTCTCATCCTTCTTTTTTTTCACTTTTGAGAACTCATCGCTTCCACCACGAACGACTCGACGTGCCTTACTCACAGGTCATTACCATTTATTCATGTACTGACTCTAAAGAATTACATTATCATTAATTTGATTTACACCAATAGCATTATTTTCTCAAGTTCGCCCGACTCTGAAGTATTAAATTAAGTTTTAAGTATTTTCTCCTCTTCTGTGCCAGGGGTATATTTCTGCCCCCGTCAGTTTGTATTCGTAGGGAGATGCTGATGAGACGCAAGATTTTCAACCAGTAGTCCGGAGGGCTTTCATTCTAACAGTGAAGATGATGTACTTGTCTTTCACGTGGTACTAAACGTGCAATATTTCATATCTCGACCTTTTAGAATCTGCTCACCGTATTTCCAAGTTGGGATTATATATTCAACCTCAGCTCGTTCGTTCCCTCCCGGGCGAGTCATGCGTGTGAGCTTGGCAGTGTGTGAAGGAGGAGGAGTACTGGCGTCCTAGCAAGGTTTCAGCTGCCACCAGCGTGTTGTTATTCCCTGGGTGTAGAATATGATCATGTATAGTTCACCTTGAGTGGCGACGGAGCGAAGCGGCAAGAAATGTCAGCAGACGGGAGGGAGAGAGGGAGGGAGGGACACAGGGCTGCTTTGGTTGGCGGTCGTCCACGGCCGTCGGAGGGCGGGGTGCTGAGGCAGTTTTTAGTGAGGGCGTGGTGGTGGTTCTCGCCCACGCCCGCACCCCTCTTGTACACGTCTCACGCCTCGCACCCTGCTTTCCACGCCGGCCATATCCTGGTGTCCACGCCAGCCATGTACCCTGGTGTCCACGCCAGCCGTGTTACCCTGGTATCCACGCCCGCTTCCTTCATTCCACGGCCTCTGCTTAACTGCTTACTACTGTCCACGCCTCACTCGTCTAGTGGCCACGCCTACCTTCTGTTGCCCACGCCTCTGAACGACCGATGCCCCGCGCCTGCCTGCCTCCTGTTGTCCACGCCCACCGCCTGCTGCCCACGTCCACCCGCCTGCTTCCCACGCCGGGGCTCTGCTCGTACCCAACCTGGCCTTGTCAACCCGCGTCATGGGTGAATCCAAACGAGTCGCCACTGTTTAAAAAGTTTTTGTCAAATGCCCTCGTATTTGGCCACCAGGAACTGCTTGTGCTCCCAGCCCTTGGACCCGTCGCGAGCCCTGGCTGGGTACTGGGTACTAAGTCAGGGTCAGGACGGGGTCTCTTACATCGCCATGGCGGCGGCGGCGGCGTCTCCTTCTTCTCCCTGAACCTCGAGACGTTCGTTCCCCAGCTGCTGTAGCCGATGGGTATACTAGTGGATGTTTGTCCTAAAGGGCCTGGTCACTTATTAACTGGTGATGAATTGGTGGCCCGGGGCTGGAAAGGGCGAAGGAGGTTTTGGGAAGGTTGTGGAACAGAAAGGGAGCAGTGGTTGTGATGGTTTCGTGGTCAGGAGTGGTGGTTGGTGGGTATGGTTGTGTGTCGGTTGATTCTCAAGGGAACAATAAGGCACGGTTAGTAAGGACAAGATTCCTTCATTAGAATAATCATTTTCGTACATGTTACCTTCTTATTTATTACCTATAATTTACTTCCCTGTGTATTATAGCAGAAGCGAGTATTATAGACGGTAAAAGTTTGTTATAGTCTTTTCTTTTTGACTCCGCACGAGAGCTGGGATCGCTTTATAGTTGTAACTCACCCCTCAGGTGAGGCCAATAAAGATGAGCCCATTATGAGTCTGTATAGGCCGGTGTTAGTCACAGGCAAGTAGACCAGCGCCGCTGCTAACACACCCCACAAGTACACTCCTCCTCCTTCCCTGCCCGCCGCCCCACACACACACACACCCACACACTCTCTCATGCCTCCCCCCCCCCCTCTTTACCCGGCCCGGTAATAAATAAAAGGCGAAACAAGCGGCCAACACTGACCAGGTAATGTTTCACTCCCTGGTGGGTCGGCCTGACCATACGGACCTCCTGGCGGGGCCTCGGGCTCTGCTGGCTCGTCTTGTCCTCCTCTCCTACTACACCGTCTTCTCTCCTCCTCCTCCTCCTCCATCAACCAGCTACCACCACCACCACCACCACCCCATCTCCATCCCTCGCCCCCATCACTCACCTCCCTTTACCCGATAACTCCACTTATCGTATCGCACTGGGAACTGTATTTTTCTTTGGTTCGTATCGATAGCTTGTTAACGGTGGGAGCGAGATCCGCCGATGGAACTTGCGTCTTGGAGGGATGAGGATCGATTGCTTCCCTTTTAGCCACTCTTCCGCCCCTGGTGTTTCCCACCCCTAGTCAGGGCGATCCCTCCTCCTCCTCCCCCTCAATTTAGACGTTTTAGTAATGAGATATGTCGAGTTGACGAACCAGGGAAAGGCCTGAGGTGACAGTTTCTGAAGGTGGTCTGGGGGCTTCTGCTTTCGGAAGCACACACACACACACACACACACACACACACACACACACACACACACACCAAGTAGACATGGTACACCACGAGTGTAAAACTCCTACCCGTAATACACATATTGTAATCACGCACACTTCTGGTTATGTATGGCCACTACTTACTTAGGACTACTACCTCTGCTAGTACTACTACATTTAAGGAGCTACTAAAAATTGGACTTCTAGACTTGCAGGGCTGATTTTACTCCTAAAATACATGAAACTCATATTATTTACTCACGATAGATAATAAACCGTGATGTACTGCATATTGTTTTTTTTTTTCCAAAACATCAGGATCGCGACACGTATGAAGCTATTCACACGGGGTTTGTGATACC
The DNA here is from genome assembly GCA_038088735.1 of Panulirus argus. Taxonomy (NCBI): domain Eukaryota; kingdom Metazoa; phylum Arthropoda; class Malacostraca; order Decapoda; family Palinuridae; genus Panulirus; species Panulirus argus. Next base: position 5,628 of record JAYMFT010174710.1, read on the forward strand.
TATGGGGCTCCTACTCACACGGGGATACGACTCATATGAGGCTGCTTCTCACACGCGGTTGCGACACATTTGGGTTGATGCTCACACGGGTTCACGGCACATACTTACACCCCCGGGGGTTTGTGCATACATGTCGTTACGATACAGTGTTGCTGATATACACGAGTACGTATATAGTACGTGAACACTGCACACACACACACGCGTACTACTGTGCGTGAAACGCAAGAACTTCCCCGGGTAGTTTCTTGTCATCCCCAGGCGTTCGTTTTGAAGTAGGACTTTCGGAAGCCCTACGATGATGCAGATATTAATTTGATCAAAGAATTCTGTGTGAATGGAACGAGGCTTTATATATATATATATATATATATATATATATATATATATATATATATATATATATATATATATGATGATGTAGTTATATGAAGTATACACAGTAGGAGTTCTCTGGTCATCAGAGAGAGTTAAGGGCCACCTTTATCCCTTGGGATCACTACTTACTCTATCGTTGAAATCTCCAGTGTGTTGACTCTGAGGTCGAGTGGTACACACACACACTTGCGTTTTTCTTAAGAGCTCAGAAGTTCATGCCAGTGTACAGCATATAAGGATATCATGACTTATAGCATTACTTTCTGTTTTAAGATAAAAGAATATTGGCACCAACGAATATATCATATCATATCTACAGTAAGTAGATGTGAATTTTTTAAAGGAAGCTAAATCATAGTTCTGTATGAATAGTTTTACTGAAATCTTTAGTTACCTTTTAAGAGAAGCAAAGGTATTTAGATCTAAATATTTATAAATTCCAATATCTTTTTCGTGCTAAAAATAGCACTGAATAATAACCTGTTCGGTTCTCCAGCGCTCTACATAATCCACAAAATCAATCATTTTTGGTAGTCGGACAACTTCAAGTTCAGGAGAAAGTGTGGATCATACGGTAGTTCCAAGGAACATCAGATCCTCATTGACGTGAGAGTGTCAATGGCTGTGGAAGGAGGGGTTAGTTGAAACCCTTTGTTGGTGTGTCTGCGTGTTGGAGATCACCTAAGAGTAGCAGAATGTCTGAACTCGCTGGAGGGAAAAGCTAGAGGACAAGACAATCTAAAAAAGGGTTAGCTCCTCGCTGGAGTGTTACTGTGGTTTGGGTGGAACAGAGAAGGATGGCAGAGGGGGACCAGCAAGGACATGGTAGGTCATGGGGAAGATTGCGTCCTGGAGTCAGCACACATCCCAGAGGACGTGGGCAAAAAAAGTCGTGGCCCGGGGCGTTACCCATGGTACTCAGGGCCTTCCCTCGTTCTGTCCATGCCCTGCACCACCTTCACCCACTGCCTCCCTCACCTCCATCACTGTCTACCACCTTCACCCATCCTTCTCTTTCTCCACCTCTGTTCTCACTCCTACGACACTACTCTACATGTTCACCCACGCCAGCCTTCTGCCCTCCCCTCCTCCACCTCTTGCCGTCTCTCCCTCTCATTCCCTTCGTTCTGGACCTCCTTTATCCTTACAGTACCCTCCCTCCTTCCTCCCTCCCACCCCTACCGTTCCCTCCCTAACCCACGCCGTCCTTCCCTCCATCCCAGTCCTCATCCTTCCACTTTAACCCCTTTACTCCATCGCGATCTATTTCCCTCCTCTTATCCTGACCTTCGCTCCCTCCAATCCGGCATTTCCTCCGCCACACGAACTCTCCCTCCCTCACTCCTCCTCTTCTTCCCTCCTGCACCCTGTTCCTCCCTCGTCCTTCAGATCCAAGCGTAAGAAAAACAACGGAGGTGTAATATGACCAAGGATTCGGAGCTGAAGGAGGTAGTGTTGTCAGGTGATTGGTATGTGAGTTTACGTAAGTAATGCTCTCTATATTGCTCTGGTTTCCTCCCTTCCACGAGAAAGTCACTGGGTGTGGACGTCGGTGGAGTGGAGGCTTGCAAGACTTGTCATTCTTATTTTTCCTTTGCGACGTTGGTTGATGTCTCAGGCTTGTGGCTTAATGAGGTCATGTATTGAACTTGATGCTCGTCTTTCTTCGCTGGTGCGAGGGTATGTATAGTGGCCATTACCTCACCCTCTTCGGGGGGCCACTTGCCTACCACCTTGAAGACGTTGCCGTTGCTTGCTTCATCTCAGGAGCTTCGGGCGGACGATATTCAATATAAATGTTAACCTCGACAGTCAGATTGCCGCTAAAAAGGAGGATGTGTCTTCCAGTAAAGGTAAGCGTGGCGCCTATCTTGAAAAACTTGTCACCACCGCACTCGACTAATTCATGCACACGTACACCCTGGTCTCTGCGGGTCTCTGTAGGTGTATATACCACTGTGTAATTACCTCTTTACAATACGACACCCATATGTACTTTACGGGGACGAGAGTTCTACTTGTTTTTAGGGGGATGGGCACCCCATTATCTGAGCATTTTTTTTTTTTATGCTCTCAACACTCATTCACAATTTCATCATCCAGTTTATTCCATTCATCCACAACTCTGACGGTTTCAAGCAGCTTTTTTTGATGAATTTTCTTGGGACGTTTCTTGCTTACAACTTCATGCACTGGCTTCCGGTTGCTCTATTTTTTGCATCTTTCAAAGAATGTTCGTTGCTAACGTCATTAAACTGGTTTGATGACTTAAGAGTTTTGGTCAAGTCACCCCAGTACTCTTCTCTCTTCTATGGTTGACAAATATATGGCCTGTAGCCTCTCACTGTAAAATTTTTTGGCTCTTTTAATGTACGCATCATCTTTGTTCCCATCGTTTGTTCTTTTGTGCTACTTTACGTGCGGTGACCAAATTTGGGAACCATATTCTAGTTTTAAATTATTGAGCGACGTGAACAGTTTGCTAGAAGTTTTCTTAACCATGTTCTTGAATGCGACTGTGATATTTGCCAGCAGACAGTATCTCTCCTTCACAATCCTCCTAAGGGTGTGGCTCTCGTACAGTGTCGATCCCCTAAGTTCCTTTCACACACACATTCTTGTTGCTTATTTCCTGCTGAATGATATATTTATGGAAGCCTCCTTTCCCTCTGTCCGATCCTCATTCCTTTGCATTGGAGTTTTGTCCAGGTTCCCTTGTAAGTTGATACAATCCTCATCACTTTTGAAATACATGATGATATTGGCATCATTCGCGTTATGAGTGTGAGTCAAATCCTGGCGAGTCATTTACACAGATCAAGAAGAGCAGTGTGGTCCCGGGACCGAACACCCTGTGGCACAGCTGTGACCTCAACTCATTTCGATCTTATTCCCTTCAGTCCTGTCCAAAGATTCAGCTTCTTCACCTACCTCTTGTGTGGTACAACGTCACACATACTTTCTGGCACTCCTGATACACACATTCTCATTATTTTATATACATATAAGGTCGCTCACTCCTTTATATGAATCTAAAGAGGTTTGTTATAATACATGTTGTGCTTCTATACGATCGCAACAATAGTAGGTTTCTCTTCCCTGATTCGGTCCTTGAACTCTATCTCTTTTTGGTCCATTTACCACCAGTCCATCTGTATTTATATACATTATTTTCAGACAGACATTCGCATCACGTGATGTTCCTGACCTCTCTGAAGACATAGCAGCAGAGGCTGTTCTGTATTCTACTTTCTTTCGTCTCTAGTTTTTTTTCTCTGACTATATTACTTACTTCTTGGAGTTTCTTAACCTTCTTGAGTACCTCCTTTCCACGGCAAAACTCCAAAATGAAGTTAATGATATCTGATTATCATCTTGAGTCTTCAGCTTCATCTCCCAATTCAGCTATATCTTTGCTTGTTTCATCGCAAATATTACACCTGACATGTCTGTAGCCTCTAGCCGTTTTCTTTATTGTGTATCTCCACTTTTCCACCCCTTTCCTCTTTGACCGGATTATGGTCTTCTTCGTCCAGAAATCATTTGTGGCTTACATCTGTATGCTTCTCACTTGTCGGCTGAGTCTTGCAGTGTGTGTGTGTGTGTGTGTGTGTGTGTGTGTACCGTATGTGTGTTACGGGGAGAGAGTTTTACACTCGTGTTGCCCCTTCTCTTAACCTTGACCTTTTGTGTGTTGAGTCTGTGTGTGTGTGTGTGTGTATAGAGTTATTTAAGATTAATAATGAACTGGTATGTGTATATGATAAGTGAAAGAATACAAAGATATCAAAAATATATTATTTATATTCATGGTAGTGTATCTAGATCATTTTTTCTGTGATGGATTAGTGATTTATTTTTATAATCACAGTCTCTACGTAAAGCAAAATTTGGCTGATTAGTGTATGCCGTGGGAGGCAGTTATCGCACAACGCAATACTACGAAAGAGTGATAACTGCCTAAGTTGGAGCGATGACTTTTGTGCGCCCGTCCGTCCGCCCCGATGAGGTTATCGGGTCCTTGGAGACTCAGCAGGGAGGTTACTGGGTCCCTAGAGCCTCGTTTAGGGAGGTTACCGGTTCTTAGGGTTTCTTTGGGGAGGTTACAGGGTCCTTAGAGCCCCATTAGAGAGAATATAGGGTCCTTCTAGCCTCGATAGAGTGGGTACCGGGTCCTCAGAACCTCGGAAGGGAGGGAACCGGGTCCCTATAGTCTCGTAGGAAGGTAAGCTGGTTCTTAGTACCTCTGTAGGGAGGGTACTGGGTCCATAGAACCTCGTTAGGGAGGGTATCGTGATCTTAGAGCCTCTGTAGGGAGGTTAGTGGGTCCTTAGAGCCTGGATAGGAATGATACCGTGTCCTTAGAGCCTCAGCAGGGAGGTTACCAGCGCCGTGGAGTCTCGGGAGGGAGGTTAGTGGGTCGTAGGGGGTTTCAGGAGGACGGAGACATACGCCCGCCCGCAGCGCGGTCGCATCTGTCAACACGCGAACGTGATCCGGAACGCTGGCCGGGCAATTAATCGACCCCGGGGGATGTTTGGCTAACGACCCAAGTGCCAGAGAGGACGAAAGCCCCCATAAAGCAGTGGCTCGTCGAGAGCGCAAGGACTAAAGGGTGGAAGAGATATCAGGTACCGGTAGACCTTGGGGAAAGGCTGTGGGTTGGCGTTATCTAGACAGTAGGTTGAGGCTCAGGGTGCTACGGGTTTGGTCAGACGGGCGTAAGGAAAGCGTGTGTCTCGTCCCCTTGTAAACTGAGGAGACACAAGACTAAGTGTTCTTTGGTCTGTGATGGTGTCCGCGCGCGCGCATGTGTTTACGTGTGCGTGTGTGTGTGTGTGTGTGTGTGTGTACATACGAATTTTATGCATATATGTTCTTATGGACACACACACACACACACACACACACACACGAAGAATGTGCGGGTACTGTCCGGTTCAATCTAGTAATCTCACAGACATGACTAAGGCTCCCACTCCTAGCGGTGTTCTCAGCTTTGCCTAGGGAGGAGGCGGCTGCTGCTGCTGCTGCTGCGGCGGCGTGTTGCGTGTGGCCCTCGCTGGCCCGGGGTCCTGGCCAGCCAGCCAGCCAGCCACCAGCGCTGCTGCTGCCGTTGCTCCGGCCCTCTGGCATTCCCGAGCCGTGCGTGTGGGAGGCTGACGTAGTCTGCCTCCCAGCCTGCTTGCCTGGCGGGCTGCTGCCGCTGCAGCTGTTCTCTGCTCCTTCTGCTGGACTTGCTGCAGTCAGTGTTTCTGCAGGTACTACTGCGACCCTTCTGCTGGTTTTACTGCTGTTGTCAGCGTTCCTGCTGGTGCTACTGCTGCTGCTGACCCTCCTGCTGGTTCTACTGCTGTTGCCAATGTTTCTGCTGGTGCTACTGCTGCTGCTGCTGATCCTTCTGCTGGTCCAGCTGCGGCCTTTTGCCTTTTGCCTTCTGCTGCTGTTGAGCCTCCATCATGTTAGTCTAATTGCTACCTCTTCATCTTCTTCTTCTGCTGCTGCTGTTGCTGCTTCTGCTTTATCTTCTGCTGTCTTACCAGTGCTGCAGCTGAGTAAAAGTGATGTTCCTGTCAGGCATCGGGTTATACATTAACAGTACCTCGTTGGGGGAGGTTAAGGGAATCCTGCAGACGCGAGGATAGTTGAGGAGAACTCACGCAATTGCGTCACAGTGGGTCACGTTGTAATGTAGCATTGACCATTATGGTATAAATGGTATTGTGTGTGTGTGTGTGTGTGTGTGTGTATTCTATGTTGCATATTCATGCAACACTCTTAAATCTCAAGTCGTCTGGCTGGTCAGACGTGGTAATCCAGACGAGAGAGAGAAAGTTAAATCGAAGATGGTCGACACTTGATGTTGCACCAGCAGTAGCTCTGGAGGGGTGAGGCAACCTCCTCTTACCTCGCGTCGTCATCGCCTTCGTCGGATTACACTTGGTCCACCCTCCAGTTGTGGTAGGGTCGTCTTATTAGAAGAGGCGCGACACTAGTGGTTGAGGAACACAGTTTTGATGAAGTCTTCCTCCTCATCGCAGCTTCTTAAAGAAGATACATTATTTCTTGAGTTGCTTGCAGTACACACACACACACACACACACACACACACACACATATATATATATATATATATATATATATATATATATATA
>JAYMFT010174721.1:0-12160 GCA_038088735.1 Panulirus argus
GAAACCAGTTGGGGATAAACCTCAATACAATATGGGAACGTGTGAGAAACGAATGGGGAATAAACCTCAATACAATATGAGAGCGTGTGAAAAGCCATTGTGGGATATACGTCAATACAATATGGGAGGGTGTGAGAAATCAGTGGGAAATAAAACTCAATACAATATTGGTGTTTGAGAAACCTGTAGGGAATAAACCTAATTACATTATGGCAACGAGTGAAAAAACAGTCGGGGATAAACGTCAATACAATATGGGAGAGTGTAAGAAAGCAGTGGGGAATAAACCTCAATACAATATGGGAGCATGTGAGAAACCAGTGGGAAATAAACCTCAATACAATATGGAAGCGTGTGACGATCCAGGGGGAATTAGCCTCAAAACAATATGGGAGCTTGTGAAAAAGCAGTGGGTGAAAAACCTCAACACAATATAGGAGCTTGTGAGAGACAATTTTGGCATACATCCCAATACAAATTAGGGGCGTGTGAGAAACCACTGGGGGATAAACCTAAATATAATATGGGAACGTGTTAGAAACAATTGGGGGATAAATGTAAATACAATATGAGAGCGTGTGAGAAAGCAGTGGAGAGAAAACCTTAATACATTATGGGAGCGTGTGAGAATCCAGTGGGGTATAAATCTCAATACAATATGGAACATGTGTGAAACCAGTTGGGGATAAACCTTACTAAAATATGGGAGCGTGTGGGAAACCACTAGGGAATAAACATCAATACAATACAGGACAATGTGATAAACCAGTGGGGGATAAACCTATATAGAATATGGGAATTTGTGAGAAACCAATGGGGTATAAATCTCAATACAATATGAAAGCGTGTGAGAAAGCAGTGGGGAATGAACCTCAATACAATATGGGAACGTGTAAGAAACCATTGGGGAATAAACCTCAATACAACATCGGAGCGTATAAGAAACCAGTGGGGGATACAACTCAGAACAATATGTGAGCTTGTGAGAAACCAGTGAGGAATAAAGCTATATACAATATAGGAGCGTGTGAAAAACAGTTGCAGGATAAACCTCAATACAATATGGGAGCGTGTGAGAAACCAGATGGGGATACACTTCAATACAATATGGGAGCGTGTGAGAAACCAATGGGGAATTAACCTCAATAAAATATGGGAGCGTTTGAGAAAGTAGTCGGGAATAAATCTCAATGTAATATGGAAGCGTGTGAAAATGTAGTGTTGAATAAACCTCAATACAATATAGGAGCGTGTGAAAAAGCAGTTGGGGATTAACCTCAGTGAAATATGGGAGCGTGTGAGAAACTAGTGGGGAATAAACCTTAATACAATATGGAAGCGTATGACGAGCCAGGGAGAATTAGCCTCAAAACAATATGGGAGCGTGTGAAAAAGTAGTGGGGAAAAACCTCAACACAATATGGGAGCGTGTGAGAGACTATTTTGGCATACATCCCAATACAAATTAGGGGCGTGTGAGAAACCACTGGGGGATAAACCTAAATACAATATGGGAACGTGTTAGAAATAATTGGGGGATAAATGTTAATACAATATGGGAGCGTGTGAGAAAGCAGTGGAGAGAAAACCTTAATACATTATGGGAACGTGTGAGAATCCAGTGGGGTATAATTCTCAATATAATATGGGAGCATTTGTGACACCAGTTGGGGATAAACCTTAATACAATATGGGAGCGTGTGAGAAACCACTAGGGAATAAACATCAATACAATACAGGACAGTGTGATAAACCAGTAGGGGATAAACCTATATAGTATATGGGAATTTGTGAGAAACCAATGGGGAATAAACCTCAATACAATATGGAAGCGTGTGAGAAAGCAGTGGGGAATAAACCTCAGTACAATATGGGAACCTGTGAGAAACCATTGGGGAATAAACCTCAGTACAACATCGGAGCGTGTAAGAAACCAGTGGGGATACAACTCAGTACAATATGTGAGCTTGTGAGAAACCAGTGGGGAATAAACCTTTATACAATATAAGAGCGTGTGAAAAACAATTGCAGGATAAACGTCAATACAATATGGGAGCGTGTGAAGAACTAGATGGGGATACACTTCAATACAATATGGGAGCGTGTGAGAAACCAATAGGGAATTAACCTCAATAAAATATGGTAGCGTTTGAGAAAGTAGTCGGGAATTAATCTCAATGTAATATGAAAGCATGTGAAAATGCAGTGTTGAATAAACCTCAATACAATATAGGAGCGTGTGAGAAAGCAGTTGGGGATAAACCTCAGTAAAATATGGGAGCGTCTGAGAAACCAGATGGGGATAAACTCAATAAAATATGGGAGAGTGTGAGAATAGAATATGGGAGTGTGTGAAAACCCAGTTGAGGATGAACCTCTATACAATATTGGAGAGTGTGAGAAAGCATTGGGGAATAAACTTCAGTACAATATAGGAGCGTGTGAGAAACCAGTTGGGGATAAACCTCAGTACAAGACGGTGCATTTGAGAAAGCAGCTGGGGATAAACCTTAATACAATATGGAAGCGTGTGAGAAACCACTGGGGGTTAACCTTAATAAAATATGGGAGCGTGTGAGAAATCAGTTGGAGATAAAACTCAATACAACATGGGAGCGTGTGAGAAAGCAGTGGGAGATACGCGTCAATAAAATATGGGAGCGTGCAAAAAATCAGTTGAGGACAAACCTCAATCAATATGGGAACGTGTGAGAAACCAACAGGGAATAAACCTCAATACAATATGGGAGCGTGTGAGAATCCATTATTTGATAAACCTCAATATTATATGGGAACATGCCAGAAAGCAGTATTGAGAAAACCTCAATACAATATGGGAACATGTGAAAAACTAGTGTTTGATAAACCTCAATACAATATGGGACCGTTTGAGAAGCCAATTGGGAGTGTTTGAGAAAGCACTGGGGTATAAACCTCAATAAAATATACGAGTGTGTGAGAGAGCATTGGGGAATAAGCCTTAATACAATATGGGAACGTTTGAGAAACCAATGAGCGGAAAACCTCAATACAATATGGGAGCGTGTGTGAAACCAGTAGGGAATAAACTATAATACGATATGGGAGCGTGTGAGAAACCAGTTTGGAAAAAAACTCAATATAATATGGGAGCGTGAGAGAAAACATTGGGAAAAAACCTCAAGACAATATGGGAGCGTGTAAGAATCGAATGGGGATAAACTTCAAAAGAGTATAGGAGCGTGTGAGTAACCAATTGGCAATATACCTCAGTACAATATGGGATCCTGTGAGAAACTAGTGCGGAATAAACCTTAATATAATATGGGAGCGTGTGAAAAAGCAGTGAGGAATAAACCTCAATACAATATTGGAGCTTGTGAGAAAACAGTAAGGGATAAACCTGAAAAAAAAAATATAGGAGCGTGTGAAAAACCAGTGAGGGATAAACCTCGATACAATATGGGAGCGTGTTAGAAAGCTGTTGGGAATAAACTTCAATAGAATATGGGAGCTTGTGAGAAACCAGTGGGGGATAAAGTTCAATACAATATGGGAGCGAGTGAGAAACCAATAGGGAATAAACCTCAATATAATAAGGGAGCGTGTGAGAAACCGGTAAGGGACAGAACTTAATTAAATATGGGAGCGTGTGAGAAAACATTGGGGAATAAACCTCAATACAATATGGAAGCGTTTGAGAAACCAGTGAGGGATAATCCTCAGTACAATATGGGAGCGTGTGAAAAATCACTGGGGAATGATCTTCATTACAATATGGGAGCGTTTGAGAAACCAATGGGGAATAAACCTCAATTCAATATGGGAGCAGTGAGAAAGCAGTAGGGAATAAACCTCAATTCAGTATGGGAGCGTGTGAAAAACCAGTGGGGAATAAACCTTAATGCAGAATGAAAGCGACTGAAAAATCAGTGTGGGATAAACTTCAAGAGAATATGGAAGAGTGTGAGAAACCAGTGGGGAATAAACCTCAATACAATATGGGAGTGTGTGAGAAACCAGTTGGGGATAAACCTCAATACAATATGAGAGCATATGAAAAAAAGTGGGGAATAAACCTCAATACAATATGGGAGCGTGTGAGAAATCAATGGGGAATAAACCTTAATACAATATGAGAACGTTTGAGAAACCAGTGAAGGATAAACCTCAATACAATATGGGAGCGTGTGAGAAACCAATGAGGAATAAACTTCAATACAATATGGGAGCTTGTGAGAAACCAGTGGGGATTAAACCTCAGTATAATATGGGAGCGTGATAGAAAACAGTGGGAAATAAACCTCAAGACCATAAGGGAGCATGTAATAAACGAAGGGGGGATAAACTTCAAAACAGTATGGGAGCGTGTGAGAATCCAATAGGTAATAAACCTCAATATATTATGGGATCGTGTGAGAAACCAGTGGGGAATAAACATCAATACAATATGGGAGCGTGTGAGAAAGTTGTTGGATATAAACGTCAATACAAAATGGCAGCTTGTGAGAAAAGAGTAAAGGACAAACCTGAAAAAAATATGGGAGCGTGTGAGAAACCAGTTGGGGATGAAGCTCAATACACTATGGGAGCCTGTTAGAAAGCCGGGGGGAATAAATCTCAATACAATATGGAAGCTTCTGAGAAACCAGTGGGGGATAAAGCTCAATTCAATATGGGAATGTGTGAGAAACCAATAGGGAATAAACCTCAATATAATCAGGGAGCGTCTGAGAAAGCAATAAGGAACAAAACTTAATTCAATATGTAAGCGTGTAAGAAAGCAGTGGGGAATAAACCTCAATACAATATGGAAGCGTTTGAGAAACCAGTGAGGGATAAACCTCAATACAATATGGGAGCGTGTGAGAAATCACTGGGGAATAAACCTCAATATGATATGGGAGTGTTTGAGAAACCAGTGGGGAACAAACCTCAATACAATATGGGACCAGTGAGAAAGCAGTGGGGGATGCACCTAAATACAGTATGAGAACGATTGAGAAACCAGTGGGGGACAAACTTCAAGAGAATAGGGAAGAGTGTGAGAAACCAGTGGGGAATAAACCTCAATACAATATGGAAGAGTGTGAGAAACCAGTTGCGGATAACCCTCATTACAATATGGGAGCGTTTGAGAAAGCAGTAACGAATAAACCTCAATACAATATGGAAGTGTGTGAGAAACTAGTTGGGGATAAACCTCAAAACAATATGGGAGCGTGTTAGAAACCAATGGATAATAAAATTCAATACAATATGGGAGTATTTGAGAAACCAGTGGGGGATAAAACTCAATACAAAATTGGAGCGTGTGATAAACCATGTGGGGATACACCTCAATAAAGTATGGGAGCGTGTTAGAAAGACGTGGGGAATACAAATCAATACAATATGGGATCCTGTGAGATAGAAGTGCCGAATAAACCTAAATGCAATATGGAAGTGTGTGAGAAACCATTGGGTGATAAACCTCAATACAATATGTGAACTTGTGAGAAACCAGTGGGGGATAAACCTCAATACAATATGGGGGCATGTGTAAAACTATTTGGGGATAACTTCAATACAATATGCGAGCGTGTAAGAAAGAAGTGCCGATTAAACCTCAATACAACATGGTAGCGTGTGAGAAACCACTGGGTGATAAACCTCTGTACTATATGGGAGCGAATGAGGAATCAATTGGGGATAAACTCAACAAAAATTTTTAGCGTGTGAGAAATCAGTGGGGGATAAACCTTAATAAAATATGGGTGAGTGTGAGAAAGCAGTAGGGAATAAACCACAGTACAACATGGGATCTTGTGAGAATCCAGTTGGGGATAAACCTCAATACAATATGGGAGCCTGAGAGAAACCAGAGGGGAATAAACCTCAGTACAATATAGGAGAATATTAAAAAACCATTGGGGGTAAACCTATATACACTAAGGGATTATGTAAGAAAACAATGTTGAATAAACCTCAATATAAGATTGGAGCGTATGAGAAAGCAGTGGAGATTAAACCTCAATACAATATGGGAGCGTTTGAGAAACCAATGGGGGATAAACGTCAATACAATATGGGTTCGTGTGAGAAAGAATTGGGGAATAAACCTCAGTACAATATGGGAGCGTGTGAGAAACCAGTGTGTTATAAACCTTAATACAATATGGGAGAATGTGAGAAACCATTTGGGGATAAGCTTCAATACAATATGGGAGCGTGTGAGAAACCAGTGGGGGATAAACCTCAATACAATATGGAAGCGTGTGAGAAACCAGTTGGGGAGGAACCTCAGTACAATATGGGAGCGTGTGAGAAACCAGTGGGTATAATCTTAATTAGAATATGGTAGCGTGCAAGAAACCAGTGGGAAATAAACCTCAATACAATATGGGAGCGTGTGAAAAACCAGTGGGGGAAAACCTCACTACAATATGGCAGCGTGTGAGAAACCAAATGGGGATAAAATTCAATAAGATATGGGAGCGTATGAGAATCCATTAGGAAATAAACCTCAATACAATATGTAGGTGTTTACAAACCAGTGGTGATTAAGCCTCAATATAATATGGGAGCGTGTGAAAAAGCAGTGGGGAAAAACCTTAACACAATATGGGAGCTTGTGAGAAACCATTTGAATATAAGCCTCAATAAAATATAGGAACGTTTGTGAAAGCAGTGGGAAATAAACCTCAATACAAAATGGGAGCGTGTGAGAAAGCAGTTGGGGATACACCCCAATACAAATTGGGAGTGTGTGAAAAACCAGTGTGGGATAAACCTAAATACAATATGGGAGCGTGTTAGAATACAGTGGGGAATAAACGTTAATATAATATGGGAGCGTGTGAGAAAGCAGGGGAGAATAACCTCAATACAATATGGGAGCGTGTGAGAATCCAGTGGGGGATAAACCTCAATACAATATGGAAGCGTGTGTGAAACCAGTTGGGGATTAACCTTAATACACCATGGGAGCTTGTGAGACTCCATTGGGGAATAAACCTCAATACAATATGGGAGAGTGTGAAAAACCAGCGGGGAATAAGCCTCAATTCAATATGGGAGCCTGTGACAAAATAGTGGTTAATAAACTTCAACACAACATGGGAGCTTATGAGAATCTAGTGGTGGATAAACCTCAATAAAAGATGGGAGCGTTTGTGAATGCAGTTGGGAATAAACCTCAATAGAATATGGGAGCGCGTTAGAAACCAGTGGGTGATAAACCTCAATACAATATGGGAACTTGTGAAAATCCAGTGGAGGATATACTTCAGTAAAATATGGGAGCGTGTTAGAAACCAGTGGGAAATAAACCTCAATAATATGGGAGCGTGTGAGAAACCACTGAGGGAAAACCTAAGTACAATATGGGAGCGTGTGAGAAATCCATTAGGGATAAATTTCGATACAATATGGGAGGGTGTGAAAATCCATTGGGGAATAAACCTCAATACAATATGGAAGCGTATGACAAACCAGTGGGGAATAAGCCTCAATACAATATGGGAGGGTGTGAAAAGCACTAGGGAAAAAAACTCAACAAAATATGGGAGCCGGTGAGAAACCAGTTGGGGATACATCCCAATACAAATTGGGAGCGTGTGAAAAACCAGTGGGGGATAAATCTCAATACAATAAGGGAGTTTGTTAGAAACCAGAGGGGGATAAATGTTAATGCAATATGGGAGCGTGTGAGAAAGCAGTGGAGAATAAACCTCATTACAGTATGGGAACGTCTGAAAATCCAGTGGGGGAAAAATCTCAATACGATATGGGAGCGTGTGAGAAACCAGATGGGAATACACTTCAATACAATATGGGACCGTGTGAGAAACCAATGGGGAGTGAACCTCAATACAATATGGAAGCGTTTGAGAAAACAGTGGGGAATAAATCTCAATGTAATATGGAAGTGTGTGAAAATGCAGTGTTAAATAAATCTCAATACAATATGGGAGCGTTTGAGAAAGCAGTTAGGGATAATCCTCAATAAAATATGGGAGCCTGTGAGAAAACAGTTGGGAATAAAATAAGATATGGGAGCGTGTGAGAAAGAAGTGGGGAATAATCCTCAATAGAATATGGGAGCGTGTGAAAAAGCAGTTGAAGATAAACCTCAATAAAATATGGGAGCATGTGAGAAAGCATTGGGGAATAAACCTCAGTGCAATATGGGAGCGTGCGAGAAACCAGTTAGGAATAAACCTCAATACAATATGGGGGCGTGTGAGAAAGCAGGTGGGGATTAACCTCAATACAATATGGAAGCGTGTGGAAAACCAGTGGGGGATAAAACTCAATAAAATATGGGAGCGTATTAGAAAGCAGTTGGGGATATAACTCAATACAATATAGGAGCGTGTGAGAAAGCAGTGGGAAATAACGCTCAATAAAATATGGGAGAGTGTGAAAAACCAGTTGAGGATAAAAAACAATACAATATGGGAACGTGTTAGAAACCAATAGTGATAAAACCTCAATACGATATGGGAGCGTGTGAGAAACCAGTGTTTGATAAACCTCAATACAATATGGGAGCGTTCCAGAAAGCAGTAGGAAATAAACCTTAATACAATAGGGGAACGTATGAGAAGCTAGTGTTTGATAAACCTCAATACAATATGGGAGTGTGTGAGAAACCACTGGGAAATAAACCTCAATACAAAATAGAAGTGTTTGAGAAAGCAGTGTTAAATAAACCTCAAAACAATATGTGAACGTTTGAGAAACCAGTGAGGGGTAAACCTCAATACAATATGGGAGAGTGTGAAAAACGAATGGGTAATAAACATCAATACAATGTGGGAGCGTTTGAGCAACCAGTGGGGAATAAACCTCAATATAATATGAGAGCGTCTGAAAAAGCAGCGGGGAGTTAACCTCAATAAAATATGGGAACATGTGAGAAACCAGTGGGAAATAAACCTCAATATAATATGGAAGCGTGATAGAAAACAGTGGGGAATAAACCTCAAGACAATATGGAAGCGTGTAAGAAACGAATGGGGGATAAACTTCAAAACAGTATGGGAGGGTGTGAGAATCCAGTGGGTAATAAACCTCAATACAATATTGGAGCGTGTGAGAAACCAGTAAGGGATAAACCTGAAAAAAATATTGGAGCGTGTTAGAAACAAGTTGGGGATAAAAGTCAATATAATATGGGAGCGTTTTAAAAAGCCGTACGGAATAAACCTCAATACAATATGGGAGCTTGTGAGAAACCAGTTCGGGATAAAGCTCAATACAAAATGGGAACATGTGAGATACCAGTAGGGAATAAACCTCAATATATTAAGGGAGCGTGTGAGAAAGCACTAAGGAGCAAAACTTAATTCAATATGAGAGCTTCTGAGAAAGCAGTGGAGAATAAACCTCAATACAATACGGAAGCGTTTGAGAAAGCAGTGAGGGATAAACCTCAAAACAATATGGTAGCATATGAGAAATCACTGGGGAATAAACCTCAATACAATATGGGAGCGTGTGAGAAACCAGTGGGGAATAAACCCCAATACAATATGGAACCAGTGAGAAAGCAGTAGGGAATAAATCTCAATTCAATATGGGAGCGTTCGAGAAACTAGTGGGGGATAAACCTTGATACAGTATGAGAGCTATTGAGAAACCAGTGGAGATAAACTTCAAGAAAATATGGAATTATGAGAAACCAGTGGGGAATAAAACTCAATACAATATGGTAGCGTGTGAGAAAGCAGTTGGGTTAAAACCTCAATACAATATGGAAGCGTATGAGAAAGCAGTGGGGAATAAACCTCAATACAATACGGGAACGTGTGAGAAAGCAGTAGGGAATAATCCTTGATACAATATGGGAACGTTTGAGAAATCATTGAGGGGTAAACCTCAATACAATATGGGAGCGTGTGAGAAAGCAATGTAGAGTAAACTTCAAAACGGCATAGGAGCGTGTGAGAAACCAGATGGGGAATGATCCTCACTATAATATGGGAACGTGATTGAAAGCAGTGGGGAATAAAACTCAAGACAATATGGGAACGCGTAAAAAACGAATGGGGGATAAACTTCAAAACGGGGTGGTAGCGTGTGAGAATCCACTGGGTAATAAACAACAATACAATATGGGAGCGTTTGAGAAACCAGTGGGGAATAAACCTCAATACAATATGGGAGCGTGTAAAAAACAGTGAGAAATAAACCTCATAAAATATGGGAGCGTGTGAGAAACCATTAAGTGATAAACTTGGAAAAAATATGGAGGTTGTGAGAAACCAGTTGGGAATAAACCTCAATACAATATGGGAGCGTGTTAGAAAGCCGTGGGGAAAAAAAACCTCAATACAATATGGGAGGTTGTGAGAAACAAGTGGGGGATAAAGCTCAATACAATATAGGAGCGTGTGAGAAACCAATAGGGAATAAACCTCAATATAATAAGGAAGCGTGTGAGAAAGCAGCAAGGAACAAATCTTAATTCAATAGGGAAGCGTGTGAAAAAGCAGTGGGGAATAAAACTCAATACAATATGGAGTCGTTTGAGAAATCAGTGAGGGATAGACGTCAATATTATATGGGAGCGTGTGAAAAATCACTGGGGAATAAACCTCAATACAATAGGGGAGTGTGTGAGAAACCAGTGGGAATAAACCTCAATACAAAATGGGACTAGTGAGAAAGCAGTGGGGAATAAACCTCAATTCAATATGGGAGCGTGTGAGAAACCAGTGGGGGATACACCTTAATGCAGCATGAGAGCGATTGAGAAACCAGTGGGGGATAAACTTCAGGAGAATATGGAAGAGTGTGAGAAATCAGTGGGGAATGAACCTCAATACAATATGGAAGAGTGTGAGAAACCAGTTGGGGATAACCCTCAATACAATATGGGAGCGTTTGAGAAAGCAGTAACGAATAAACCTCAATACAATATGGAAGTGTGTGAAAAACTAGGTGGGGATAAACCTCAATGCAATATGGGAGCGTGTTAGAAACCAATGGGTAATAAAACTCAATACAATATGGGAGGATCTGAGAAACCATTGGGGGATAAAACTCAATACAAAATTGGAGCGTGTGAGAAACCATGTGGGGATAAACCTCAATAAAATATGGTAGCGCGCTAAAAAGCTGTGGGGAATAAACATCAATACAATATGGGATCCTATGACAAAGAAGTGCCGATTAAACCTAAAAGTAATATGGGAGTTTGTGAGAAACCATTGGGTGATAAACCTCATTACAATATAGGAGCTTTTGAGAAAACAGTAAGGGATGAACCTCAATACCATATGGGAGCATGTGTAAAACGATTTGGGGATAAACTTCAATACAATATGCGAACGTGTAAGAAAGAAGTGCCGATTAAACCTCAATACAACATGGTAGCGTGTGAAAAACCACTGGGTGATAAACCTCTGTACTATATGGGAGCGTCTGAGGAATCAGTTGGGGATAAACTCCACTAAAATTTGTTAGCGTTTGAGAAACCAGTGGGGGATAAACCTCAATACATTATGGGAGCGTATGAGAAACCAGTTGGTAATAAACCCTAATACAATATGACACAGTTAGAGAAACCAGTGAGTGATAAACCTTAATAATATATGGGTGCTTGTGAGAAAGCAGTGAGGAATAAACCACAGTAAAATATGGGATCGTGTTAGAATCCAGTTGGGGATAAACCTCAGTACAATATGGGAGCCTTTGAGAAACCAAAGGGGATAAACCTCAATAAAATATAGGAGAATGTTAAAAAAAACATTGGGGGATAAACCTATATACACTAAGGGATTATGTAAGAAACCAATGTTGAATAAACCTTAATACAATATTGGAGCGTATGAGAAAGCAATAGACATTAAACCTCAATACAATATGGGAGCGTTTGAGAAGCCAGTGGGGGATAAATGTCAATTCAATATGGGTTCGTGTGAGAAAGAATTGGGGAATAAACCTCAATACAATATGGGAGTGTTTGAGAAAACAGTGTGTGATAAACCTTAATACAATATGGGAGAATGTGAGAAATCATTTGGGGATAAGCTTCAATACAATATGGGAGCGTGTGAGAAACCAGTGGGGGATAAACCTTAATACAATATGGAAGCGTGTGAGAAACCAGTTGAGGATAAACCTGAATACAATATGGGAGCGTGTGAGAACGCAGTGGGGGATAAACCTCAGTACAATATGGGAGCGTGTG
>JAYMFT010174732.1:5000-12160 GCA_038088735.1 Panulirus argus
AGAGAGAGAGAGAGAGAGAGAGAGAGAGAGACGGGAGGAGAGGGAGGCCTCGGGGCATAGTTAAGGCATGTTGGAGGGTGAGGTGGAAATGGGCGCTGGAAGAGGAGGATGGTATGAGGGAGGGAGGGAGGGAGGGAGGGCCATGGACGGAGTGGCCTGCCTTCTGCGCCCCTCTGGTTCATTAGCTACCGCCGCCATGATAAGTCATTACACCGACCGTGTGCTGCAGACTTTGCCGGAATCGTCAATGTTTCGTTGCCTCCCTGAACCGACTCCCTTACCCCTTGTGAGGGTCTTGAGATTTACTGCTTGCCTCCTCCTCCTCCTCCTCCTCCTCCTCCTCCTCCCAGCTCCCAGCTCCTAGCTGGCGGTGTTCGCCCACTTATACCACTCAACAAGCTTCGCCAGTCACTCAAGACTCAGCCAAGTGCCGTTACCGATGGACTCGCAAGTCTGACACTCATACCATGGCTTAGACCTCTTTAAGAGAGGCTTTCCTCCTCCAACGCGTCTGTCTCCCTCTCTCTCTTTCCTTACTCTTTTGTACACAGACGAGACCCGGTGCTGTTGTGTTTAATTAGGCCCCGTTCGCCATGGCGTCCGTCCGCAGGCGAGGCGCCTGCTACCGGGGGGATGCGATCGCTCGCCCCTCGCTAACGCACGGCTCTTACAATTGTGAAAACAGACGTCGTAAGTCAGGAGGGGGGCGTCGCATAATCTTGCAATTAAATCCATAACTCTCCGGGCGGGAGGCTCGCTAATTACAAAGCTGTGTTCTGTTAGCATACCTGTCCCGGCATTATCGGCGGGAATTTTACACATTCCGCCGTAATGACTATTTCTAGATTTGTTTTTGTCATTTGTAGAAGGTTAATTGGATATACGTGTTTAAGGAGGGCGAAGGTAGATGTCGGCGTATAAATCTACTGATAAACTATTTTGCCGCCCACCGCCTCCTGGGGGTCTCCCTCTGCGCTTAGCTTTTGTTTTGGACGTCTTCGGTTGCCAGGGGTTCGTCGCTTATAGTCCTACTCGGAAAGGCATTCGAAAGTTCGTCCCTCTATAGTTGAAACTGAATTAGTCTGTCATTACCGCCGTGAAAGTGGATCTGATACCGTCTTAATGGTACGTTTATGTTTCCCTGAGGAGAATCCTCCTCCCCTACCCTCCACACTGGAACTTGACCCCTTGAATCAAACATCACGTGTTGCCTCCCTTCACTAATTGCTGCTTTAATCTCAGCTTTGTGGTCCCGTTGTCTGCCTCCGTCTTGTCTCCTTCTCCGCCCGTCCGTCCGTCTCGGCGGCCGTAGATATACTTTTTTTTCTCTCCCCTTTTTTCATCCGTCTGTTTCCATGTTTTTAACGCATGAACCCTCTCTGGTCTATAAATCCTTGGTGATCCCATTTATAAGTAAGTAGTCTGTGTCTGGGATTCTACATGGAGATTCTGGTGTCCAGCTCCCGGGGCTACGCAGCCGTCTGGTATACCCACCACAACCACGACTACCACCAGCACCATCAGTAGTCCCCCCTCCCCCCCCACACACATACACCTGGGCTGCGGTTTATTGGGGATTACTCGGTGAGGAGATTCCGGGAGAGGCGAGGGTCGGTCAGCCCTGGTGACGATCCTCGGAACGGATATGCACACAGCAACTCGGTGCCGTCCGTCAGTGATGATGGCTAGCAACGGCTTCACCGGATTTGTAAAGGAATTCGCAAATAGCAAACAGGCCATTGGGTTCATTCGAGGCTCCGTGTGTGTGTGTGTGTGTCTGTGTGTGTGTGTGTCTGTGTGAGAGACAGACAGAGAGAGACAGAAGAGACTAGAGGCACGGAGCTTCTGTGTGGAGAGAGTACAAAAGCAAGCAGCCAACTAAGAAGAAAAAATACCCGTGAATATTCTTAAAACTACGTAGCCCGCAAATAACGTCACACTCCTCGTGTTTTAAAGCGAGGCTGGTATTCAAGTCTATTTTTAAACGTATTTTTAGTGTTGCCTCCAAGTATAACTGGTGGCGAGTCATTCCTGAGGTTTGCTGGGGTAAACTTGCGTGGGGTTGGTGACTGGGTGTGGGAGAGTGTGGGATGGTCAGTGTGTGTGTGTGTGTTTGTGTGGATGGTGAGGTGTGGCGTAGTTAGTTTTAAGTGGATAGGGAGGTGTGGTGGAGGCGGGAGGGGAGGGGGGTATGTGTAAGTGGTCATTGTGAGTGGATGGGGAAGTGTGGGGGGTTGTGTTAATGGGGGAATGTTGGGGTTTGTCAGTGTGTGTGTGTGTGTGGATGAGAAGGTGCGGGGGAGTATAAATGACACTTGTTCTTATACCTTCGTAAAGTGTGGAGAGGAAGTTGTGCAGTCGAAGGGACCCCACCTCTTCAGCTCTCTTCGGCAGTCATTCTCCTTCTCAAGCTATTGTCAGTTGTCAGAATTCAGTTTATCTGGTTTCTTTATTCACCCAGTATTCCGGTACTGTAAAAAGTACCTCATCACATCTTTCCCAACAAGTTCCTTTGGCTTAATTTCTCATTATGGCGTCTGGTTACTCAGTCTCCCTCTCTTTCGGAAGAACTGCTGGCCACCCTCTGCATTATCAAGGCGGTTCCAGGAATACGAAGGTTGTCTGTCGTCAGTGTCAGCGCTTACTTCAGTGTTTCTCTTACGCTGGGCAGATTCTTGGCCTCTGGAGTCTACTCTGGATTATTGGGCAGTTTGGGATGGGTGAGTGGGTGCTAGAGCGTGATGTTTGTTGGAAGGGAGAGAGAGAGAGAGAGAGAGAGAAAGAGAGAGAGAGAGAGGTGAGAGAGAGAGAATGTGTACCAGCTTACGATTCCCCACGACAATTATTTACCAAAAGGCATGGCTACCGCGTAGCGCCAACCTCGAGTCTTTTGTCGATGAATAATACGGCTTCTCTCTGTCGCTGCGGTCATTCCGTCGCATGTCGATGTTGGCTCCATCTGGGATTGACTTCAGCCATATATCAAGTCTTCTCTTAAATGATTTTCTGTAAGGTGTTCCGCGTGCGCTTCCTATTCATCTAGGTAAATACACTGATTAATCCTTTTTGCCTTTCGCGCAGGGCTGGCGTATAAACATGTTTGTTTGAGATCTCTTTTGGTACGTCCATCGGCATTCGGGCGGACGCAACTACCTCGCCGAGAGGCTTCTAAATACGTAACATTTACCCTCATCCCACCAGTTTGTGGTCATGTCCAGGGCGAGTCACGTATCGTGTTCTTCCTCCACTCTCGGCTGTGGAGATCAAAGAGTTCTTTCATCGGAAGTGCTGTCTCTCCCGCTGTACTTCATGTGATCCATAACCATCAGGTCAGCTTCTAGACTGCTTCTGAGTTTTCTTAACTTGTTAAGTTCCATTTGTCTGTTTGTTAACCCGAGCGATGACAGTAATATTTCAGCATTTTGCTTCACAGTGTAAACGTTAAACGTATATCCATCGGCAGTTTTTCACCTCGTCCTAAAGGATCTCATTATCATACCGGTCATTTACTTGACACGATAGTGCTATCTTCCCAGAGGGCTTTTCGGGATTTTTTTAAGTTTCTCATTTGTGATGACTTGTTGATCTCTGGAGTTAATTTTAAACTTCCTGTCTCTTCACATGTTGGGATTTTTATATGGTGTTCTCAGTGTAAATGTTCATTGTTCCTTGACGTGTGTGCTTAAGTCTTCTTCTTCTTCTTCTTCCTCTTCTTCTTCTTCTTCTTCTTCTTCTTCGAGTTTTACCATTCTTGTTCTTCTTCTTCATGAGTTTTACGATTCTCCTCCTCCTCCTCCTCCTCCTCCTTCTCCTCCTCTTCCTCCTTCTTCTTCTTCCTCTTCTTCTCGAGTTTCTACGATCGTCTATCATTGTTTGCTTACCAGGCACTGAATCATTAGGAAATAACAACAGGTGCATCTTGCTGTGGTTCAAAGGCCGACGTCAGGCGAGGAGAGTAATCAACAACAACCCCCCTCCCCCTCCCACTCTGCCACCACGTCCAGCCGAAGCAGACCTCAGCCTCCCTCAGTAAACCTCGTCTTACACACGATCTCCCTGGACACGACCTACACACAAGTACGTTCCTCCCTTCCTCCCTCCTCCCCTCTCGTCTCCAGGGTTACTTTTACTAAGCAAGGGAGTCTTGGGTCATGCGAGTTGATGAGCCATATATATATATATATATATATATATATATATATATATATACATACATACAGTTATCTTGGACGCCTGGAGAAGATGTGTTCAGGATGTTGACGTTATCTCCCTTAATGACCCTGATATCTGATAGGCCTAAAGCCCATACTAACTAACCATCCGACCAACCGGGCAAGTGTTGGTGTGAGGCTTCTTCTCATAAATATTCTCCCTCATGAGAACAGCCATCTCCTCTTTCTCTCTTGTCCTCTCATCATTATTTTCATCATCATTATATATTTATATACATATATATATATATGGGTGTTAGCAATTTTCGCCTGCAAGAGGTTACACCGCGAGGGAAAAATTCACCTTTGGCGAGGTTGTATCTTTGGGAATTACAGTCTCGTCAAAGAGCTTCATATTTCCAGAGGAGCCTACGTTTTCCTGCTGCTGGAAGCACCGCAACCCTGGGCTGCAAGGAGCCTTTAGAAAAGGGATCTGGGTAACACCAGGACCCGATTCATAGAAAATGGTCCAGGAGTAACGACGTCAATTCTGTTCGTCTCCGCGTTTGACATAATTTTTTTTGTATATGTGGTTTAATGGCACAAAATCTGAATGTCCATTCCAGTTCATTGCTTTACGTCTGAATAGAATGAATGGAAGATTGATCCTTCTTTTTTCTTTCTTTTGAGCCTTGGTATAATTTGCTCGTGTCCTGAACTCACCTCGACGATCCGCCAAGTTGAACGCTTCCTGTCTTAAGGCCAAGCGCGCTGACCGCGACTTAACAAATCAAACGCGCAGGATTCACCTTATCCTTCGTGGACGCTTGAACGCATCTTTTAACAGAGAAGCGTTCGGAATTAACCATATTATTTTAAGCACGTGGAACGTAGTCTGCCAGTCAAGCACGGTGAACGCACCTCACCAAACAAGCACGGTAAACGCACCTTATCGAACAAGCTCCGCGAAACGCACCTCATGAAGCAAATGTGCTCAACGCACTTCATCAGACAGGGCGCTGCAGACGCACCTCATCAAGCACACTAAACACCCTGAGACAAGCAAGCATTGGCAACCCAATCATACCAAGCAAGCTCGCTGAACACGTCATGCAAGGACACCGAACGCTTCAAGCAAGCAAGCACTCTGAACACGCACCATTGAACAAACCGAACTTCAAGAGACAAAAGGTGCAGCTGATGGATGAAGTTGGAAGTTCATTTTAGTGCATTGAACTTAGAATATATATATATATATATATATATATATATATATATATATATATATATATATATATATATCAGGTGCAGTTAACGTGTAAATAGAAGGTTCAGTTCAGTTGATTCAGGAGTGGGAGGTTCAGTTCACAATGCAATGCACTCAGAGGAGACATAAATCAGATACAGTTGACATAATGAATGATGGCTTCATTTCAAATGAGCCGAAGTTTGTGAACCCATTCCTCCCCTTCCTCCTGAAGCAGAACACCCGACAGTTGACGGATCATAAAGGGCAGGGTCGAATCTCCTAATACACGGGATCCGAATATGATGTATTAAGCGTCCTTTACGGAGGGTTTCAGAGACGCTAAGGGATTGCGCAGCGATAGTCGTATGAGGCTAATGTTAAACGGGGGGGCCCCGCCCTCCCCCATTGCCACGCCCAAGGAGCGCGCGCGCGCGCCCGTCCTCTGCCGCGTCCACACGCCTGCTTCCTACACACACACACACACACACACACACACACACACAATCATAAAAGAAAGAGGGAAGAAGAAGAAGAAGAAGAAATCTGAGCTGTCGATGCTTGGCGGAGATGCAAGCAGTCAAGTATAAAACCCGCTACATCTCTCGCTGGATTATCTGTCTGTCTGCGTTTTTTTGTTTTTTTTTGTACCGGGCATTTAAACGGTGTATTGCGTGCAGGACACGCTGTAAAGACCGAAGTTATCCACTCCTCGTATATAAAAGCCTTTTGAAGCATGACAAGGGGCTGTTGTGTAGGGTAAAAGAGAGAGAGAGAGAGAGGGGGGGGGAGACTTTTGCTTCGCCTGACGTAACCATTGCCTCCAGTTAGACCGGGTTGACTCGTCTCGATTTTCTAGTCGGTTATTAGTCAGGTGTGCGATTCCTCTGGCTGACTCAGGCGACTCCAGCCAGCTCAGGGGGTGCGACCATGGTTGGTAATTGTTTATTTGACCGTGGCAGTGCGTGCGTGTGTGTGTGTGTGTGTGTGTGTGTGTGTCTGTGTCTGTGTGTGTGCGTGTTTATGTGTGTGTGTGTGTGTGTATATGTGTGTGTGTGTGTGTTTGTTTGTGTGTGTGTGAGTGTGTATGTGTGTGCGTGTGTTTTGTGTGTGTGTGTGTGTGTGTGTGTGTGCGTGTATATGTGTGTGTGTGTGTGTGCGTATGTGTGTGTGTGTGTGTGTGCGTGTATATGTGTGTGTGTGTGTGTGTGTGTGTGAATGCCCTTTGGTTGAACCTGTTCTCAGTTCTTTTCCTGGTGTTCCTCGGTTCATCTTGGATGGTTCTGGTAGAGACTGCGGTTCTCCTTGGTTGAATGTTCTTGCGGTTGGTTGGCCCAGATCAGATCAGTTCTCAGTTCTGCTTTTCGGTGTTCGGTACTGAGTTGGATCCTCGGCTACGAGGCGACACTTGTGTTATGTAACGAGAGCATTTCGTTGTGTTCCCCCCTCACACATCCCCCCCTCCCTTCCCCCCTCTTCTAGGTATAACAGTGTCGTGTTCTTGTGCTGAACACAGGATGGTGAGTCCCTGTGACACCTCCCCCTCCTTGGGCGACGGATGGTGAGCTCCCGTGGACAGTGAGTGTAATAGTGAACTCACCGGGATGATTGTGTGAGTCGTGCGATTGTGAAGGGGAGGCGAGGGGAGAGGGGGGGGGGAAGGTTGGATAGATTTTCTTTTTTTTTTCTTTCTTTTTTTTATGTTGAAGGCTCCAGTCACGGACAAAAGTCCACATCAAGGCCGGGCCCTAATTGAAATATAG
>JAYMFT010174753.1:0-12159 GCA_038088735.1 Panulirus argus
ACTTCCTCCAATTTTTTCCCATTCAAACTCACTCCCCAACTAACTCCTCCCTCAACCCTGCTGAACCTAATAACCTTTTATATGTATACGTACATTATCCCTGAGGATGGGGGAGAAAGAGTACTTACCTTTATTCCATGTGTGTCGTAAATGGTGACTAAAAGGGGAGGGAGCAGAGGGCTGGAAATCCTCCCATCCTGTTTTTCACTTTTCCAAATGAAGGAACAGAGAAGTGGGCCAAGTGAGGATTTTTCCTCTAAGGCTCAGTCCTTTGTTCTTAACGCTACCTTGCTAATGCAGGAAATGGCGAAAATGTATGAAAAAAAAAGATATATGCGTATATATGTATATAGTTTCTTTTTCTTTCATACTTGTCAGTCATTTTGCTCTTTAATAAGGTAATGCCAGGAACAGATTGATTATGATGAAAGAAGCAGAAACAGTAGACCTTCAAACTGATCCTATGTGAACAGGTTTGTTGCTGTGATTTTATGTACAGTACTAAAGATGTGCTAAGTAGTCACGTAATCTTTCACAAGCTTCATTTTCCATAGGCTGTATGCTTAAGCTAATTTTGATTGATTTTGGTAAGTTTTTAGGTTTTGTGATTGTTTTTCACATTTGAAAGATAACATCTGTTCTTTTGAAATGCATTAAATAGTGAATAGTAAGATATTTATATGTGGTGTATATTCCTACTGAGTTCTTCATAAGTAGTAGACAGTATTTGCTTTCATATATGATTGGTTTAATGACTTCGGTTTCAATCATTTACCTAAGTATTAGCCTACAGGACATCTTGTAATTTACTTTCATATATGATTGGTTTAATGACTTCGGTCTCAGTCATTTGCCTAGATATTAGTCAATGGGACATCTTGTCTTTGGTAATAATTTGGATTCTGCATGCATTGATTGTTAGGGAGTAGTTTTTGTTTGTGTATAAAGCAACTATCAACAACAAAACAAAAATATTTCCCGTGGAGTCCCACCACAACATGCTTCGCACCTAGGTCTTTCCGACATCTCTAGCCCCCTCCCACCCAAACCACTGCACAACGAGTTGTAGGATTCCATGGAGAAGTAAAAAGCTCACCCTGCCTCATATGTTAATCACTTAAATTTACAGGTCTAGTCACTCCCTGTATGTATGACTGACAAAACACACTGTAATGACCCAGCAAGCACTTAACACCCAACCCCAACCCAACCTTAAACTCCACTGCATAAAACATATAAACCATTCTGAGATTTTACTCCCTAGACATCCACAAATTCCACTGTCATACCTAGTCTCTCTAACCTTATAGATATGATTCACCATATCACAAGACCCTTCATGCCCATGTTACATCTTCCACACTGAAGGCACATAACACCTCAAACAGAATATTAGGTTTTGTTATAGTTAATGAAGAATTTCGTATAGCAAAACTACAGCAGCACTTAACTTGAGCAGTCCCCAAAAAGAAATTTACAGTCTCCTCTGATTCCCTGATTGCACTGCAAGTCATAATCACACTATACTCCATTGCATCCCATAATTCAAAAAGTCTGATAATGGATAGTAAAGATCCTTTTCGTAGTGTAAGAGTGTAGAATTCTTCTGGTGGCTTAGACACGTGAGTATCGACAGTCATGAAAAAACAGATGCAGAAGATAATGCTCCCATATCGAGCAGTTTGTATATTAGTTATGTCAGTGATTTTTGGCCAGAAGAAATAATTATGTCATGTACATGGCAAGTTTGAAGGGACTTCAAAGGGATGAAAGAACTACAGGGGATAAAGAAAGTTGTTTTACATATAGCCTTCTCTCTCTCTCTCTCTCTCTCTCTCTCTCTCTCTCTCTCTCTCTTTTTTCCAAGAATAGCTATTAAGAGAGAATCTTTTGTCAGCTGAGGATTGGTTTTATTATGTTGACCCATGATCACTTAAGAGTGAGGATACATAACCTTAATATGGAATACCTGGTGTTGCATTACCATGGAACATGTATAAACAGAATGCTAAAAATATAGGCGTTTCAGTCAAATACGAATTTTTTTTAATAATGGAAGGAAAAGTTATTGGAGAAATTTAAAACAATGATGTTACTGTAAATAGGTAGATGAATGTTTAAATAAGCCAGAATGTAAAACCTCATTAATCTTATTGATATCTTTTTTGATATATCTTTTCCATACTAAAAAGCATTGAATGTAACCATTAGGTTCTAGCTCTTTACAAATCAACAAAATCAGATAATGACTCCTGGCATTTAAGGTTTACGTGACATATGCTACTTTGTGAACTTTTTTGTAGTTACTGTAAATTTTTTACCCCAATTCATTGCCCAGCAAGCCTCAATCAGGGTGAGTTAAAGTAAGTTACTCTAGCCCATGCATGCAGTCATGCATGTAGTGACACAGGTTTTTTGCCATTAAGTTTCTGTTCAGAAGAAGACTTGAAATAATACTGAATTTGGAATGATTTAGTAGTAGTTAAGGAACGTGTTTATAATGTTTAATAGTGCAGAGGAGTGATAACTTTACCTCTTAAGACTATTACTGCTGCTAATATTAAGTTATTAATTGTAACGTGATCTTTTTGTAGTTGCGGAAGAGAATGAACGACTCTGCAGCTTCTTTGATGAAAATGATTGTCGCTTTAAGTTTGTATATGGTTATGATGATAAGAAGGAACCTCTAGTGCGTGTGCAACAGACCCTCGAGTGCCCACCTAAACTCGACATTCTTGGTTAGTATTTCAGGTTGTTGGTCTTCGTTATCTGATTTAGAAGTCTAATATTGCATTTCATACTATATTCTCATTTGTACTTTCCTGATTTTCCTTACTATTATTTTGAAACCAAGGTAGTATTTTTGTTTTATTATATAGATACTGTTCTGAATGTGTGAGATATAAAAAAATCAATCTTACTTAGGAAGAAATATGCTTAGTAAGAGTGACCTTTGGAAGACTAAACTCAGCCACCCATTGACTGGTCCAATCCACAGTGCAGTCTTCCAGCTATTATTTGAATCTCTTGCCACTTGGCACAACTAGTTTTACTTTGTTTCAGATAGTTTTGCTTTTCATTTTAAAACTTTTCTGTGTAGAAGCTACTGGTAGTTGTTTATCATGCTAGGATCCTGATTATTGCTTCTGCTAATCAGAGACAAGTGCTTATAAGTTTCAACACCACCCTCTCTCCAGCATTATAAACACCAGTTCAACATATCATTAGATTATTCATGCCAGGGATGCAGCTTACACACTGAAAGACATGGAACTTGCACTCCTTGGTTGTCCTATACACACCCCACAGTGGACCTGGCTGATTTCCTGAATGCTATGGGTGCCCAGAGAAGGAAATCCTGGAGCAGATAAAGGCAAGTTATATGTAAATATAGGCAAAAGCATAATGTGTCATTAAAATTATTTCCTTTCTCACTGTAGGAATTGTACTTGGAGTAATTGGTGCTATTGTTGCTGTGGGACTTGCCTTATTGCTCATGTGGAAGGTCCTCACCACTATCCATGATCGACGAGAGTTTGCACGATTTGAAAAGGAACGAATGATGGCTAGATGGGATACGGTATGTATATCTTATAGCTTATACTTACTGATAGTATAATAAATAACTAACAGCTCTTTTAATATTACAAAGGAGGCATTGAAAAACTCTCAGCATCATAAAGGCTGTTTTTCGTGGTATTCAGCATACTAGCTACTGAATTTCCCTCCAAATATTTTTCTTTCTTTCACACTTGTTCACAGTTTCCTGCATTAGTGAGGCTGAAAAGGCTACTTGTTCACAACCATTCCTTACGTATCATGTGCAATGTGATAAAACCGCAACCCCTTATCCATAACCAGGCCCCATAAACCTTTCCAAAATTTTACCTGGCTGCTACACATGCCCTGGTTCAGTTCATTGACAGCTCATTGACCCCTGTATACCATGTTGAATTGATATTTAAAAGGCCTGTAAAAGGTCTTAAATTTGCCTAGCTAGTAGCTGCAAGGACTATATGTTAAAATCACTTCCAGATAAGCCCAGAATTGACAATTATGTAATGTCATAGCACATGGGAAGAAATGCAATGAGTTCCTTGCACTAGTCCTGCCTAATATCAAAATCCTTGTATGTACTTTCTTTGGTAGATAAACTTATTTACTTTTAGATCATGCAACAAGAGGAGTACACAAAAATACAAAGATGTAATTATCTATACATCTATTTGATCCATTGCACTGTATTTTCATATCTTGCTGTGTGATGCATGCAGTCTTGCATGTGCATCTTTGTCCTTTCTTAGTGCCAAATACTTCTCATATACACTTCTCTGTTAAGTAATCCCTCGTTACCTGACAAATTGATACATTTTTATTGTAATTCAAAGCAGTTTTATATCCAGTATCTTGAGAAATCCATAATTTGCCTTTATTCTTAATAGGTTGGTTTATTCCCCTTTTGGAAGATCATGTTACTTAATTTTAAGTATAGTTCTTCACAGTTGGATTTCTTTAGACATGATGTGTAAAAGATATGTAGGTTTTATAGCTTTTCACCCTTTTTTTTTTACTAGCATAGAAATGAATATTTAATAAAGAGAGTAGTTGTTCTTGCCACTTTCCTTGACAACCAAAGTCTTTATAAAAAAAATGAGAGAGAGTAGGTGCTCTTGACATTGAGGCATATTATTATCTAAGTAATGAATAATAAATTTGCCTAGTTTTCTGGGTGAAAACCAAAGTCACTGTAATAATGAAATTTATATTTACATTTACAGGGTGAAAACCCCATTTACAAGCAAGCCACATCAACATTCAAGAATCCCATGTATGGTGGTGGCAAGTGAAGGGTATCTGCTTTGACCTCATTCATGGTTTTTGAATTACATGGAGTGTGCATTCCTGTATCATGTGCATGATATAGATAGGTAGACAGGTGTATTCCCTAAATGTGGCAGAAGCGGTTGCTAGTAGAGGTAAAAATGAGATGTCTACTAAGTAAAACTTAAAAGGTGTTCACAAAATCTGCATCACAGTAAAATTATTTCATGCCCTATATTTCTTATCATTAATATTATTTTCTTAACTACAGTATATATAAATATGAATATATATATAAATAGTTGTGTGCTGCTATAAGTATTTAATGCTGCAGGTAATGATAAGTTAGGTTTGCTGGGTGATCCAGTGTGAATTGTGCCAATCATAGTGGTTTTACATAATTTGTATGCACTCTGTATTTTTACGAAGGGGTTAACACTCTGTGTTGTCATTTTTTATATTTTGTATAGAAAAATTTTAAAAATCACTATTTCATTGAATTTTGGAAATAGTATTTTTCACTTGGATAGTTTCCAAAGCTTTACTAATCTAGTTCCTAAACATTAATCTCAGTAGTTGAAAGATAGAAACAAATTTTAGAAAATGACTGATTGCATTGTTTCCGTATAGTATAGTGCCTTTGGCAATTTAGTCATTTTCATGTTCATTAAGCTGCACCTAATGATGCTACTACGTAATGTAGATTAATTTATAATGAACCATGTGTTAAGGATTGATAAGACATAATTCGTGTAGCTGTATTTCACATAGTTCTATTTAATGGACGCAAAAATATTTATGAATTATCAACATTATACACAAAAATATGGTCTTGGTGTAATCTGCTACGTGATGCTAATTTGTTGTGCATTTACAGTGTTCAGGTTGACAGCTAAACTCGTAGCTATTTATTTATAATGAAACACATCTTGCACAATACGATTTTAACTAGATTTTGATTATTTAATTTTATGTGGTAAATGTACAGTTCTGTATTAAATTTAATATTATTTTATCGATTTTACCGTCCACTGGTGTATTAACATGTAGCTTTACACACCCATATTTTATAATTGGGTACAAAATTAGTTACTGTACTGTTGAAGGACTAGTAGAAAATTTGTTTACCTTCTGGTACTCATTTTAATGAATGTACCAGGTTGATTATGCAGTACAATAGAACATCTCAAATCTAGTATATGCTGGATTTCAGAATTTTCAGAATTTTGGATACATATTATACCCAGGGGACCTGATAGCAAATTAAATAAATTAAAACTTAACTTGTGGAGTTTTGAGTTTTCCTTTACCCAATATATAAGTTTACTTAAGTGATGTGGTATACAGGGAGTGACATGCTGTAAGTGGACTGAACCAGCGCATATGAAGCAGCCTAGAAAAACCAATGAAAAGGTCTGTGGAATCTGGTTGTGGAAAGGGGGTGATGGTTTCAGTGCATCACACATAATGGTGAAGAGTAGATGTGAGTGAATGAGACCTTTTATCATATGTTCCTGTGCTACCTCACTGATGCAGGAAATGGCATTCATTGAAAAAAGGTTTAATCTCTTTTATCTAACTCCCTTTTCTCACTTTAATGATGCAGGATCAGGGAGATGCATCTCAATAGCAAACATATTCAGCATCAAGCTATCATATATAATGCAATAAAACCAGAGCTCAGTATCAACATTCCACTCGAATTTATTTTCAGCAATTTATCTGCCCTTGTTCAGTCCAGTGACAACATATCCCAGCTACTTATACCACATCGATCTAATTCATTCTACCCAATGCATGCTTTTTGCCCAACTGAAAGATTAGACCCTAATACCCCACACCCTTCTTCAGTCCATCCTTTGATCTCTTTAGTCCACCAGCTCCCTCCCTTTCTAACAAGTAACCACTTAGTCAATCAGTCTCCATTGATTTACATTATTTAGTCCCATTTTATCTCCCTAATTACTGTTTTGCCTATTTAAGAAATACGTATTGTCATAGGATGGGAAGATGAGTACAAATTGTTTGCAAAGTATTCAAACATTTTTACCCTTTCTGTATGCCACTGCAGCACCCCTTGGGTGGCTACCTCAATTTATGCTTGTTTACCACTACACTTCTCTCGAACACTGTCCTTTCTTATGCCATTAATTTGTGTTGCACATTTCATCCTCGAGCTTTTCATTGCCAACACAGCCACCCTCTCATTTACTTTGGGTTCAAGGCTCAAGACAAATCCATATAGCATTGGTGGGACTCCCATACCTTTAAATATACCCATTTTTACTATTTCAGACTCTGATCTTTCCTTTCTAGGACATTAGTCCCTTCTTTTACCCTTTTCCAGATATATAAATTCATTTAAGCAATGTGGTGTACAGGGGAGGTGACATGCTGTCAGTGAACTGTGCCAAGGCATATGAAGCAGCAAGGGGAAACCACAGAAAAGGTCTGTGGAACCTGGTTGTGGATGGAGGCTGTGGTTTCGTTGCATTACAGGTGACGGCTAAAGAATGGATGGAAGCAAATGAGGCATTTCCTCATCTGTTCCTATGCTACCTCCACTTAGTCATTCAGTTTCCTTTCATCCTTGCTGTATGCCATTGCAGCATCCCTTGGTTAACCTTCTCAGTTAGCGTTTGCTAACCGCTATATTTCTTTCTAACACTGCCCTTTCTTCCACATTTAATGTCACACATTTCATCCTCGAGCTTTTCATTGCCTTCACAGCCACCCTCTCATTTCCTTTGAATTCAAGGCCCAAGACATTCATAAAACATTGATGGGACTCCCATACCTTTAAATTAACTAATTTTTGCTATTTCAGATTCTGATCTTTGCTTAGGACCTTAGCCCCTTCTAACCTATACTTTACCTCAGCCCCTATGATTCCAACTGCAGCCACTTAAAACCCCATTTCCTCTTTCCTCCAGATCCACCCTTTCAAATGCACTCAAGCAAACTCTTCTTGCTTTTATTCTACCCCTGCATTTTTTCTTACTTAATTGCCATTTCCCATGTTAGCGAGGTAGAGCCAGGAACAGATGAAGATAGGCCGCATCCGCTCACATCCATTCTCTATCTGTCATGTGTAAAGCATCAAAACCTCAGGCCCCAAAGACCTTTCCATGGTTTACCCTGTACGCTACAATATTGTTCACATTGATTTCCTACTTTCTTCATCAACAATCTTTCGAAGACTGACACTAACTTTCTGAGTTTGTCTTAGGTCTCCATCCACATTCGTCTGTAGACAGCAATTGATTCACATCTTAATCTCTGATGCACAAACTATCTGTCACATGCAGACAGGCCCTAGTGTATCAAATGGATTCCTAAGAAATGAAACTTTAAGTGAAAAATGTATCAAAGTTTATTTTTCCAATGATCTAATGATACAGGTTGGGGTTAAAAGTTGTTTATTGAAATATCAAGTAAAGTATGTATTTACCCTCAAGTGGCAGCTGACACCAGTTGGTGTTGCCTTAGGCTGATATATTGAGATTTTAAGATATGGCTAATCAAAGTATATCTGCTGCACTGCCAGTACATAGTACAGCCTTTATGGTCATGTGAGCTGTACCAATTTAGGTAAAGTATGTTGTATATACCAACCATGGTAGTTAGGACAGTTTAATGTGTTTTATTAGTCTAGAGAAGAAATGGTCAATTTGGAAAAAAAATCAAGTTAGGCTAACTAATGTACTTACATCTAAGGTACAAGTGTAGTCCATTTACTCACTGAAGGTGATCCACTTTGTGTTGTAATTGTTGTATGCCCATACAGTATATAGAATTTCAGGCTATATAGAGCCTGTATCTGCATGTATGTTGGTATCCTGTGCATTAGGTATTCTGTCTCTTACCATGCACTTGCTTTAGGACTGTCATGCATTTGAGCTGGGACAGGTATGCTACCATGCAAGCTTCAAATCTGTACTTTAAATTCTTCCTGATATAACCATAATTCTCAGTGCACCTCCGATTCTCCCTTGCATGACTAATCTCACCTTTGCTTACTAATCACCAGTTACAAACCATTGCATTCAACTCCTCCATCAGATTCAACAATCAGAATTACACCTCTTTAAAAAAAATGCAATGAGGTAGTTTCCTTCTTGTCATACATTACACAACAGTGATGCACACTGCTTCCATTCCATGTCACCCTCTCTTATCCCAATGCCCCATTTAGGAAAACATCAAAACAACCATGGTGACTTTACATCCTTACATCTCAGTTACTGCAAACCACTTTCCCCATACTATCTTGAAATACATACACTGCCTTAGGAAAAGGTATCAGCAATTTAAATCCATGCAAACTAGTTTATTTCTATATGAATTCTGTAATTTAATGCCTTTTTTAATTAATCCATAAATATTGGACCATTCTTCTCTATTTTCTTCCACTAACCTGCCGATGTAGATATGCCTGATCTACATACTCTTTTCCTTTCCTAAACCCGCAATGATCTTCTCCGGAAAAAAAGAAACAGGAATAATGTTGCTCATGACGTACAAAACAGTTTCCTTTACTCATTGAATATCCACTATTTGAGCCTTAAACACCAATAGAATGTCACTAATGGTACGGATAAAAAGTCCTTTTTGTTTCCTAGTGTAAAATACACTAAATACATGTAAAAGTAAAGGATGTTAAAATAAAGCAACCTAACTTACATGATCATGGTTTAGTGTAAGAGTTAACATTAACCGAAGCAAGGGACTGGTAGTAGGGCTGAAGGAGAACAAGATGTCTTATGCAAATTCAGTGAAGTCATCACTGTTCATGAAAGAAATACATGTGAATGGAAATGATATGTTGCAACGAGAGCTTAACACACCTTACATGGCTGTGAAACAGCCCTAGTGTGTAATTCCATCATAAGAGGTGATGGAAGGCTGGTGAGCCTTGTGCCCAACATTCACTAACACACCTTACATGGCTGTGAAACAGCCCTAGTGTGTAATTCCATCATAAGAGGTGATGGGAGGCCGGTGAGCCTTGTGCCCAACATTCACTAAGTGACTTTTCACTACTTGTGGATTCATTTTACAAATATTTCCATACATAGTTTCACTTTAAAATTACTTTCAATGAGTCTCTTAGTAGGTACACAAGTCAAAATATATTTTGGTCAACAAATATTTTTTCCCATGAAAAAAATGCATGTTTCTTACGATATTTTGCACACTGAATCCAAAATTGTTTTTAAAATTTCTCTGTCACCCATATTTTTTGTTCCCGCATACTTGCATATCATTATGTACAGTATATGTATGTACCAGTGCTCTATGGAGCAATTAAAACAAAAGTTTAAGAAATACAGCTATTTTCATTGTTTGTGAAGTGCAATAGCTTCTTTTTGAAAGCACAAGCTTACATAAATGAGTCACCAGGGGTCTGCAGAAACATGACTGGAAATGGGACATTTCAAACAGTGCTCATTCCTGAGTAGCACTTCTGTAGCAGTTGCAGGTTAGAACTCAGTGTGTAAACAGTGTCTTTTCCACTCTGTTGACAGTGCTTTTGTGTATTCAAGTGTTGTGCTGATACCCCATCCACCATTATAATGCCAAGAAACTGTAGTGTGTAAATAGTCCAAATTCTTTGTACAACATATATGGTGAATTGTCATTCATATCACAAAGATGTTCTTTCACACTCCCCACTGAAAAATGCTATGAGCATTACTTTGGTTTTAAAGTGGGTGACCAAGATAAAAGTTGGGTTCCCCATATTTGCTGTGTCACATGTGTCAGGCTTCTCTGTTTATGCCTTTTGCCATTCCAATGGTTTGGAGAAAACCCAAAGATCATGCTTCAGATTGCTACTTCTGCCTGACAAATATAAATGGTATAACATCAAAATCCAAGCATACTCT
Source organism: Panulirus argus (assembly GCA_038088735.1). Classification (NCBI taxonomy): domain Eukaryota; kingdom Metazoa; phylum Arthropoda; class Malacostraca; order Decapoda; family Palinuridae; genus Panulirus; species Panulirus argus. Next base: position 10,710 of record JAYMFT010174753.1, read on the forward strand.
TAAATATCTTAATTTTCCATCTGCTATGAGGCCAGTACCTCACTCAGGAATTACCTTTGCCAGAGTCTCCAAGAAATGTGGCACTCTTACGATGAGTCTGGTGATGGGAAAGTAGACCAAGTAGAGCACAATATGGATCCAACATTTAAAGCAAGCTGTTCTTCAAGTGAACCACATATGGTGAGTCAAGGAGATCTTAATGATCCCGTCTGTGATTTAAATGAGCAATAAGCTAGTCACGTTGTTTTCAAAGAATTTTTCTCCCTTGAAGATGGTCTGGTGTTTAGCAATGATGTTCATTATGTTATGGAGGCACTTGGCCATGAATATAATAGGAGTGGCAGTCAGTGATGAGCACAGCGAAAGATTTCACCAGGATATTTTGAACATGGAAAAGCAGTATCAAGAAAAGTGGAGTCCCTCTCCATTGTTAGGTTACTGCTGGACACTAAGGAGGGATGTTCCTGAAGCCAAGTATAGCCAAAAATTGTATGCTTCTACATTTTAGAGGTAAGTTTTTTAAGTGTAATACCAGCCTTATTTATGAATGAATAATATACACTTAGTGAAATTTAATTGCTGTCAAGTAAAAACCATGCCGGATAGAAAAATTCTGAAAACAGATTCAAATTCAGCATCAAAAGTACTTGAGGTCTACCTACTTAAGTTCATGGGACAAAAAAAAATTAAAATTTTGTTGACCAATGATATATTGGCAAGTTGTTCAAAATAAGCCAGCAAAAACTAGCACTTATGTGATGACTCCAGGTGACTGCAGTGAACCTAACCATATAGCAAATCCCAGTGTTTAAGGGTTATCTAAGGTTAAATAAACACTTTTCAAAACTTATTTTATTTCAAACTGCATACCTTAATTTTTTTTATCTATATAAAGAGCAGTAATGTTAAACAAATTTCAAGGTTCATTATAAAGAACATAACTAGTACAAAAGATCAATGTCATTATTCATCTTAACACATTACTTTTAAAGGTTAAAACAAAGCAACGCATAAGGATTAAACTACAGTACGAGGGAAATGAAAATATGGGATAATCACAGATATATATTTAACTTATTTATATATATATATGATGATCGCACTAGTCCATATTTTATGAAGGGGAATTGCACTTTAGTAGGAATTCAGTTAATCTTTTGACATTTTACAATATGCAACATGTTTCACAGAAAATCTGCCTCATCAGGTGTACACAATTCACAAAGTTTCAAATCCCAACATAAGCCTTTTTTGCTTGTGTTGGGATTTGAAACTCTGTGAACTGTTTACACCTGATGTGGCAGACTTCCTCCATGAAACATATTATGCATTGTAAAGTTTCAATAAATTATTGGAACAAGTGAAGTGCAATTGAAAGGGAGCTGTAGTTTCAGTGCATTACACATGACAGCTAGAGACTGAGTGTGAGCGAATGTGGCCGTTTCGTCTG